>NEWO01000029.1:307958-360144 GCA_003013225.1 Phalaenopsis aphrodite
TATATATATATATATATATATATATATATATATATATTCAAATTATTTTAATTTCTTCACAATACATATACTCATTATAAAGAGGATGAATGTTTTCTTAAATTTGAACTTTTCGTCACAACAAAGAGTTTGTTTAATTTTCGTAACTTTACTTTTGAAATTTTAGTATTTAGTTTAGTTTAACTCTGTAGTCTTACATCTGTATTTTAATTAGCATTTACTTGAGTAGTTATTTTTCAAACTTCGCACTTTACATTTACTTTTATTTTTGTATTTGATATTATAAAATAATTTCATAATTTACTTTTAGGATTTTCCAACTTTCCTGTGTGATCGATATCTATGACATCATTAGAGTCCTTTATTACTTGAGTGATACATATACTTGTGTTGATTTTAAAGGGGATTTGACAGTTTAAAAAGAGTTTTAAAAGATAAATTATTTCCATAAAAAATATTTTTGTTATGATTATATTGCATATTTATTGTATATCTATAATGTGTAATTTTGTAATATTGAAAAATATTTACAAATTTCTCACATTAAATCTGCTTGCATCAAGTTTCGACCGATAGTCATAGAATATAATCTCCTTCATTTGACCTTAGGACCAAGGTTCCCGTGTATGACACAACTCACGGATTGCTGATCGGGGATCTCAGGACATGTTAGGTCGACTATCTTCATGATTTGGTGGACTTAGGGTCCCAGTAGCTGTGGATGACGGGTTCGTGGTACCTCGACCCAGTTATCTTTACCTTATAGGATTACTCGATCTTCCTTTTGTTGCCCCTTTGTGCCATGTTGCTTATTGACTTTGTTTACATCATTTTGACGGCTAGATGCTGATGAAGTGTGTTTATTTAGGATACAACGATTTGTCCTCTATCCTTATAGACCGTACGTGCTTTGATGTGTTGGGATACCCCCTTCAATATGATTTAGGTTATTCCACTGGCTTTGTATGATGATGAGCCGCTACCCATTCGGGATGTGAGAGCTCACTCTCTGCCTGATGGCTTAGTGTGAGCTTTGAAGCATCAGGACTTTTCTCACGCGGAATAACCTTCTTTTGAGTACCTATTGTCCCAAGTTCACGATAATCCAAGTGAAACTCCTTTTATCGAGATTATTCTTAGGTACCCCCAATGTGTTATTAAATTAGTGAGATACGTTCCCTTAGGAGTGCTCTTGACCACATAACATACACATGCACCTGACTCTTTGGTATTGGGTAGTTTACGTAGGTATTCTTTTGCGGATATCAGTTTAAGGAACTTTCATCCGATCTTGTTTGGGCGGACACTCTTAACTTATCATTGCGAGGTTTACTGCACACAAACTCTCTACACTTTGTGTTTTCTCTTGTTTGTCACTTTGTAGTATGTCCCTTTTTATTTGGTTCATTTACTCTTCGAGTCACTGATCTGATTCGGGAGAGAGAATTATTCGAATGAGGGAAGTATGTGACGATCGACAATCTGACGACTCATTCTAAAATAAAAGAGGGAAAAACAAACGAAAACATAAAACAGGAGCAATTCTCGTAGACTTATAATATGAATGAAAAATGGGATGACTTCCTCACCATAGTCGTGCCCGTGATGTTAACAGGAAGGACATTTCAAGACTACAATTAAGGTTACCCTCAGCTTGGAAGAAGTTGTGAAATACTTTATGTCTGAATAAGATGTGAGAAGACAACCAACTACAATCGTGCCCAAGACATTAATGTGAACGACATTCGAGACTGCGGTGAAGGTTGCCCCCACCATATTGAAGAATGTATCGGAGATGATCTTCATGGTGTGAAGGAGGTTCCTTCGCTTGTTGGATGAAGTAAATCATTGGGAAAGGAAGTAAGGGCTCGGTGTCTTAGAGTTAGAGACAATGTCGAACATGACTTCGCTTCCCGCAAACGACGCCAAAATAATGCGTGCTAGAAAATTCATGGTAGTAGGGTAATGGATTATCATCTTAGTTTTGCATAAGAATTCAACAGACACATATAAAAGAAAAGAAGCAAGCGAAAAGAGACAACTCAACTTTTTGCGTGCAAAACCCCTTGAAATGGGGAAAAATCACGAGGCCTAGCCCGCTCGAAATAATCCACTATGAATGATAGGTACACAAATTCATTCTTCTCCTAAATTAGGAAAGATAAAATTATAAAGTTGTATAACTATAATATGGTTGCAGTTCTTAGTGACAACATGTTTCAGGAGTTATTGTTGGTTGTTATGGAGGTAGCAGTCCGTCATAAGTGTTGTAGATAGTTGCTCCAAAAGCGTTGATTGACCAGAGAAATCGTTGTAAGAAGTTGTAAGAGTTGTGGAACACATAGGTCGTAGTGAAAAATATGAATGACGTACGTAGGCCGTGGGGGACGGAGTCAGGAAGAGCATGAACTGTGAACCACGTATGTCGTAGGGGCGAGTACAAATGACGTCCGTAGGATGCAGGGGTCGGTGTCAGAAGTTCCATGAGCTGATGAACATGTGAATCGTTGGAGCAAGTATGAATGACGTCCGTAGTCTGAGGGGCGAAATTACGAGCTTCATGAACTGATGACAACGTAGTTCGTTGTTGGCACATGGACCGTAGTGAATATGACATTGTTTGGTTGGTGGTAGTCGACGATAATTGGCAATGGTGGATGACGGTCGACGTTGGTCGACAGAGGTCGGCGACGGTCGACGGTGGTTGACGGCTATCGACAACAGTTGACGACGATCAACAGTGATCGATGTCGGTCGACAGCGATGTTGAGCTACAACTCTTCCTCAAGGTCTCAGACTCTATCTTTAGACTTCAACTCCTTCTCATTTGAGGAGTGATGATCTATTTATAGTGTTATGGGTGCAATTAATGCAAGAGTATGAATCATTTTGTTCAAACGATCCATATATTTTTCTTCAATTAAAAGATTTTTAATGGACATTTAAGTGTCTTAATGATGTCAAAATTGAGCGATTTTGGGCTCTTTGGATTTGTCTTGTCGAGACGCTCGATTCGACTATAAATTCGCCAGATTTGATAACATTTTGATCTTCAAAATGTGTCCAAAAGTCTTTCAAGAATGATTTGATGACTTGATTTGGGATTGATTTGACTCGGATTGGACTGACTTTGATATCATTTTGTTCGTATCATTGAGCTGGTCAGTTTGATTATAAGTTTGTTGAAATCAGAGCTCTGGATGAATTTTTATCGAGATTTGAACATCTTCTTATCAAAATATTATCTCGAGATTCGTGTCATTCGTAACGGATAAAAAAATTTGTTTGGAGGCGTATCATGTATATATTACTTTTAAAATTACTAAGTTTATAAGAATATCATTTTATTATATCTGTTAAAAAAAATATAAAAGAGGCGTTTACATTGACACCACACAGTCCTTATTTGATTTATATATTCAGCACTCAAGCTTTCATATTTGAGAACTTAACTCTCAAATCATTAATTTTACATAAGAAATTATTATTATTAACTTTTAAAATGTAAAATATATATTTTGATGCATAGCTAATGACAGGGGTGTAAACGAGTTGAGCCAAGCTCAGGCCGGCCTGGCTAGAGCCANATAATATAAATAATCAAATAAACAACACATTTTGACCTGACCTGAAGCTATGTGACGCTGGCCCAAAATTTAAAATATTCTAGTGCTTAAATGTTCTTGTCTACTTTCTCCATTTACACCTTAGGGTATTAGATTGGAGAAAATTTTATTTTTGCATCAAAGGCATAATCGACTTTTTTTTTAGGGGGGGGGGCAAACTACCCTTCTAGGCTACGGTGAATTAGGGAAACGAAGAGCAAAATAATATTTCATGATGGACAAAACTGATATTTTAGGCGTGGCAAATGACCAACTTGCATTCACATATAAGTAAAAATCTTAATTTGAGGGGAGTCAATTAAGATAATAAATTTTAATTATTAAATTCCATTTAAATCTTAATTAGATATTAAATTTTAAATAGTAGTAATTTTTAAATGAATGTTGCTTAAATAACATAAGGAAAAAAAAAGGTACATTGTTTTTTGTGATAAGCTACTTTTTTTAGTCATTAAAATAATTTATTATATTATTTTGAACATATTTTGTTGCACATATTGATCGTTTTTTGAATGAAATTTGCCTGAACAACATGTGAGTGCAAAAAAAATGCAAATATATATTTTTATCATAAATATTTTGTAGTTGTACTTACATTTTAAACAATGTATTATGTTATTTTAAACATGTTTGATTCAATATATTGATGATATTTCAATTAATATTGTTTTTTTTAGGTTGAGGCTGTAAAGACGGTATAAAAAGGGTACAACACTATTTTCCAATGATTAAGTTCCTTTAGTCTACTATTATTATTTTCAACAATGTATTGCATATTATTGGTTTTTTAATGAACATTGAATAACAGCAGTAAGGGTATAAAGATGATACAAAATTATTAAAAAAAATACACATGTATTCATCTTTTTATGTTTTAAATAATGTATTTGACTCTTTTAAGCACCTTTCATTTTATATTTTGATGATTTCTTAATGAAACTTACTTCTAAATCCTGAGGCTATAAAGTGAGCACAATAAAGATTATTTTTTTTTATAAATGAACTATTTTTTGTTGACATTTTTTAAAGATTGTGTTAGCCATCTTAAGTTTATTTTGTTGCAGATATTGATGATTTTTCAACCATTATAAGTTAATAAGTATGAAGGTGCAAAAATAGTACATAATTTTTTGAAGTAAATATCCTATCTAATCATGTTTTAATCTAAAAATGATGTGCCAAATAAGCATCATAGCCTAATCCTTAAAAGACGGTACAAATAAGCATCACAACTTAATCTATAATCTAGAACAAGACGCATTTGAGCCAATCACTACAAAAAAGTCGATCAGATGCAATGGTCTGCTTTCTAGTTGACTCATTCAAGAGAAGATACAGTCCCACAACATCTCCAATCATCTCATGAATGCTCCAAAAACTTCTTATCAACGATCAAAGATCGGTGGTAAAGCCATATCAGTCGACCGACCCATACATACCAAATTCAGTTGATTTTAATGATCTTGTCAACCCGAAGCAAAATAAACATAGCCGAGAAAACCCAACAATAGTGGATGATGACCAACTTTTTTGTAAATCGACAAATACAAGAATTTAATGGCGCTACTATAAGATTTAATTTTCAGCAACAGCGTCGAAAGACTTGATCACAACTTTTTAGATGTGTCTGATTTGATTAAGATGTATAAATATAATATTCAATAATGTTAAAGTTGAATTTGTCAACGCAAGTATACGTATCGCTCAAGTAATATAGGGCTCTAATGGAGTCCTAGATATCGATCCCACAGGGAGTGAATTAAGAATAACGAACAAAACACCAGAGAAAAGCAAGACTTTAATCGCAACAACGACGTTCAATTTGCTTATCTGTCACTAATAGACAATTGAAATAAATAGATCATTTTAATAATTAGTAAATAACTAATGAAATAAAGTAGGGTTTAATTGTGATATTCAATATATAAGAAAACATCATTCTCCTTGTCAAGAAATTATAATAAATGGATAAAATGAATTAGTTCAATTTATATTGTGTCAAATAAGAGCATACATATTTTTTACCCTTTGGTCCAGGCATAAAGAACATTGACTAATCCTATGTTTGGTTGCTGATTATGCGGTTATTCTGGGAGGATATCGGCTCTCACTTCGGAGCTCCCATGCTCCCCTCACCTGAGGGCTAACATCTACACATCAGCACCCACACGATAGAATCGAATTGGGGATTTTAGTCTATCACTCTAAAATCTCCAATTCTTCGCCCGATAATAATATTTCTCTATTTATTTGTACCCAACTTCCAAGGGCTTTGACCTCCATAAATCTTGGATGCAACCTTCACTTTAGTTGTAAAACTCAACATACTCTAACAAATCAATTTGTCAGATTTAAAGTAAATTAGGATCGAAGTGAAAAAATCATCACAATTTCTTAAATATTTTCATGGCTTCACCAATTCAAATCACCATTTCACAAATCTCGAGATAAGGAGAACGACAGAGAAAACTACTCATAACTCATGGGGAAAACACAACAAAACTTGGAATTCATATATAAAATCAAAGTCATACAAACTACAACAAGTAAATAACTTATCTCTAATTTCTCCCCAAGAACACTCCTCGAAGTTCCTCTGAATCTCTTCCTTTCTTTACAGCACACAAAATTCCTCTTTGAAGTAGCAAGGAGGAATAAATCTCTCACTTTCTCTCCACTCTTACAATCTCTCGAAGAATTCCTCACAATTGTTACAGTCTATTGGAAATTCTATACACTAATAGTAACCTCCAAGGTCTCTAGCACTCTTCTATTTTCGGCCAAAATGTTCTTTTAAAGTTGTAGACGAGCTTTCCCAAGAGTTGCCTAAGCATGCCTTCAAAATTTGGCTTTATCCAAAGCTTGAGGAGGCATAACTGTCGATCTCGCCGTCGGCGACCTCGAGGGCGCCTTCAACGGGCTTTTGGAGAATTTTGTCCTGTAGTATCGGGAAAAACTCGTCGTCGGCAGGGTCGAGGGCGCCGTCGGTGGCCTAGTTCAAATCTTCACATTTTTGTCATTTTCGCTCCAAATTAGCTCCTTTTTTGCATCTTTTTGCTCTAATGACCATAATTCATCATTCATGCAACAAAACATAAAAAAATACATTTTTTTAAAGTGTAATAGCATCAAAAATAGTATAAAATATGTATGAAAATCTCAACATATTTTCCTCTGATCAGATGACAAGATTGTACATGTAAAATATTATAAATATCACTCTATTGATATTTTTAAATCAGAAACAATAATATAATATCATCATTGCAACATCTCTTATATAAGAAAAAAATCATCTTATGAATGTGACACAATGAATTGTTTTTCGTTCATTAATTTCCTTTCATCTCTCATTTATCTCTTTGTTCACGCTCTATTTATTTGGTGTGATTTACCTGCAAATCATGATTAAACATTCTAATTTGTATGGTGAGCGTTGATCATTTCACCAACAAGAAGAGCAACACAAGGAGAATAACCAAGGATCAGATTTAATACCATTAGGTCCCTGTCGATCCCAAAATCTTCAGTTTAGCATGATCAGGTCCTAATCAACCCAACAAGTTCCAATTTGTCTCAATCACGTTACATTTGGTGTGACTTGGTCCTAGTCCATCCGACCAACTTCAATTTGACCCAGCCAAGTCCGGATCGGATCAACCATGTTCCATTCGACCCAACTTGATCCTAGTTAGTCTGGCCGGCTTCAGTTTGACCCACCTACCCATTCGAGAAGTGAGAGACTCACTCTCTACCCGATGACTTAATGTGAGCTCTGAAGCATTAGAACTTTTCTCACATGGAATAACATTCATTTAAGTGCCTATTGCCCCAAGTTCACGATAATCCAAGTGAAAATTGTTTTATCGAGATTATTCTTAGATACCCCCAATATGTGATTAAATTAGTGAGATACATTTCCTTTGGAGTGTTCTTGACCACATAACATACATCTACACGTGACTCTCTGATATTGGGTAGTTTACATAGGTATTCTTTCGCGGATATCAGTTTAAGGTGCTTTCGTCTGATCTTGTTTGGGCGGACACTCTTAACCTATCCTTGTTAGATTTACTGCACACAAACTCTCTACACTTTGTGTTTTCTCTTGTTTGTCACTTTGTAGTATGTCACTTCTTATTTGGTTCATTTACTCTTTTCACTGATCTGATTCAGGAGGGAGAATTATTCGAACGAAGGAACTATGTGAAGAACGACAATATGACGACTCATTCTAAAATAAAAAAGGGAAAAGCAAACGAAAACATAAAACAGGAGCACTTCTCATAGACTTATAATATGAATGAAAATTGAGATGACTTCCCCACTACAATCGTGCCCGTGATGTTAACAGAAACAACATTTCAAGACTACAGTTAAGATTACCCTCAGCCTGGAAGAACTTGTGAAATACTTTGTGTCTGAATAAGACGTGAGAAGACAACCAACTACAATCGTGCCTAAGACATTAATGTGAACGACATTTTGAGACTGCAGTGAAGGTTGACCCACCCCCCCATAATGAAGAATGTATCGGAGATGATCTTCATGATGTGAAGGAGGTTCCTTCGCTTGTTGGATGAAGTAAATCATTGGGAAAGGAAGTAAGAGCTCAGTGTCTTAGAGTTAAAGACAATCTTGAACATGACTTTGCTTCCCACAAACGACGCCAAAATGATGCGTTCTAGAAAATTCGTAGCAGTAGAGTAATAGATTATTGTCTTAGTGTTGCATGAGAATTCAACAGAGACATAAAAGAAAAGAAGCAAGCAAAAAGAGAAAACTCAACTTTTTGCGTAGAAACCCCATGAACGGGGAAAAATCACGGGGCCTAGCCCATTCAAAATAATCCACTATGAATTATAGGTACACAAAATTAATTCTTCTCCTCAATTAGGAAAGATAAAATTACAAAGTTATATAACTATAATCTGACTGCAGTTATTAGTGACAACATGTTTCAAGGTTATTGTTGGTTGTTGTGGAGGTGGTAGTCCGTCATGAGTGTTGTAGATGGTTGCTCAAGCGTTGATTGACCAGAGAAATCGTTGCAAGAAGCTGTGGGAGCTATGAAACACATAGGTCGTAGTGAAAAATATGAATGACGTATGTAGGTCGTGGGGGCCGGAGTCGGGAAGAGCATGAACTGTGAACCACGTAGGTCGTAAGAGCGGGTACAAATGACGTCCGTAGGATGCGGGGGTCGGTGTCAGAAGTTCCATGAGCTGATAAACACATAAATTGTTGGAGCAAGTATGAATGACGTCCGTAGGAATTACGAGCTCCATGAACTGATGACAACGTAGGTCGTTGTTGGCACAAGGACGGTAGTGAATATCTCTTATTTCATAAACAAGAAATTGTTACTAGATTTTCCAAGTTATAACATTGACTGACGGTGTTTGATTAGTGGTAGTCGACGACGATCGACAGTGGTGGATGTCAGTCGAAGGTGGTAGACGGAGGTCGGCGACGATCGACAGTAGTTGACGACGATCAACAGTGATTGATGTCGGTCGGCAGCGATGTTGAGCTACAACTCTTCCTCAAGGCCTCAAACTCTATCTCTAGACTTCAACTCCTCCTTTGAGGAGTGATGGTCTATTTATAGTGTTATGAGTGCAATTAATGCAAGAGTATGAATCATTTTGATGGAACGGTCCAAATAACTTTCTTCAATTAGAATATTTTTAATGGACACTTAAGTGCCTTAATGATGTCAAAATTGAGATATTTTAGGCTCTTTGGATTTGTTTTGTTGAAACGCTCGATTCGACTATAAATTCACCAAATTCGACAACTGTTTGATCTTCAAAATGTGTTCAAAAATATTTTAAGAATGATTTGATGACTTGATCTGGGCTTGATTTGACTCGGATTTGACTGACTTTGATATCATTTTGTCCGTCTCATTGAGCTGGTCAGTTTGACTATAAGTTTGTTGAAATCAGAGTTCTGGATGAGTTTTTATCGAGATTTGAACATTCTCTTATCAAAATATTATCTCGAGATCCGTGTCATACTACCGGATAATAAAATTTTTTTGGAGGCGTATCATGTATACATTACTTTTAAAATTACTATGTTTATAAGAATATCATTTTATTATATCTGTTTAAAAAAGATATAAAAGAGGCGTTTACATTGACACCACACAGTCCTTATTTGATTTATATATTCAGCACTCAAGCTTTCATATTTGAGAACTTAACTCTCAAATCATTAATTTTACATAAGAAATTATTATTATTAACTTTTAAAATGTAAAATATATATTTTGATGCATAGCTAATGACAGGGGTGTAAACGAGTTGAGCCAAGCTCAGGCCGGCCTGGCTAGAGCCAGAGCTTGATTAATTTTATCGAGCTCGAGCTCGAGCTTAAGTTTACGAATTCAAGTTAGCTCGCGAGCCGACTTATTTAATATATATAAAGGAGAGAAAATAATATTAATTTAAAATAACTCTGAAATAGAACGAATCAAGAAGATAAATAGTAATAAATCACCTAATAAATAACAAAAATACTATTTTCTTAACATTTTTTTTACCTTAAAGATAAAGTTTTGAATTATAATATATTTTGAGTATACTTTATGTTAATATTTCTGATACGCCACCAACAAATTTACATCAATCAACACGAATCTCAGTATAATTTTTTTAACAAGAGACATTCAAACTTCAATTAAGAGTCATCCGGAGCTCCGATTTCAGCAAAATTATAATCAAACTGATTGGCTCGATGAGACGAATCTAATGATATAAATTTAGTCCAATCTGAGTCAAATCAGACTCAGATTAAGTCATTAAACCACTATGACAGGATTTCCAGAGGAATTTGAAATATCAAACGGATGTCAAATCTAGCGAGTTTATAGTCGCATCGAGCGTCTCAAAAAGACGAATCCAATGAACCCAAGATTGCTCAATTCCAACATCGTTAAGGCACTCAAATGTCCATCAAACGTCATCTGATCAAGGGAAACTCTCCGGGTCGTCCGATCAAAATGGTTCATATTTCTGCATTAATTGCACTCAAAACACTATAAATAGAGTCTCACCCCTCACATGAAATGGAGGAGACTTAAGAGAGAACTTGAGACTTTGAGAAGAAGCTCAAGTCCAAGATCATCCTTGTCATCGTCGATTGCTGTCGACCACCACTGATCTTCAATAACGACCGCCGACCACCGTTGAATGCCGCCGACACTGCTGACCTTCGTCAACCACCGCTTACTAGATGTCATCAGTCGACGTTGTAACGTGAAAAACTAGTAACTTTTTCCCGCCTGTGGGGCATGGACATCTGTAATCATCAACTTATAGTGGATTTTTACAACTGGGTTATGCCCCGTGGTTTTTCACTTTTACGGGCTTTCCACGTAAAACCTTCTGGTGTGATAACAACTCAATTCATTATTATCTGAGTGTGTGCTGAATTCTCGTGCAACGCTGAGATGATAATCCATTACTCCACCGTCACGAATTTTCTAACAAACATCAATTTTTTAAATAAATTAGCTCAAGAACTAATAAGTTGAGTCCTGGCTTGAATTTGGCTTATTAGCTCATGAAGACGTGGGTTGACTCACTTGCGCCGCTAGAGTTATCGTATCAGGCTGTCACACGCAACGCCATTTAACTGAATTTTCACCGGCACGCATCGACATAATGCAAACGAAATTACTTACATCATACAATTCCGATCAACTTCGGAAGAATCTCTGTCGAAATTTTGTGTTTCGGAGATGAGCTTCCATTTACCATGAGTCGGTCGACTGAGTTCGCCGGAGTATTCCATTTCGTCGCCGCTTGCAATAGACGCCGATCTTCAATGGACTTGGACGAGGCTGTTGGAGAAAGCTTTCCATAGAGGAACACGTCTCGATTCCCTTACTCGTCCTCAGGTATTTTTCCTTTTGTTTTGCAAATTTGTTGAGTTATTTGAATCGGAGACACATGCCCTAGGGCTTGCATCAACGACTTTGTTGGATATACAAGCAGTTCGGGGGAATAGAGTAGAGTTTTTTTATGGTTTGGGGAAACAAGAAAATTTGTTGCTTATATCTGTTTGAATTTTTTTATGCTTTGGATGAAGTCTTGGGATTTTGACTTTCTGATCCGTCGTTTTGTATCAAAAACATGCTTAAGAAGGGCGGGAATTTAGATATATACCGCGACGAAGGACCTGTTTTTCATACTTATTTACGTTCATGCCGCCTAAAAATCCCTAATAGAATGCATCTACCACCCAGTCTGAATTGCTCTACCGCCGTTCCCTCGATCCCGTTAAACCACACGGTATCACTTCCCCCCTCATTCCTCCACCAGCGATGCACTGTGGCAGTCGAAAGTTCTCCTCCTCCTTCCTTTTCCTTCATGTCCATATGATTCTTCTTCCAGTTCACGAGAACTACCTGCCGTCGTGACCGTTACAATTTCGTCCTTCCACACTTAGCCGAAGGCATCCCGAGTTGCCATCCAAGACATTTTACATAGAGGCATCACTCCTTTGAAATTGGATTTTTCAGCTAATCTCTACTGCAGTTCACATAGAGATATATCTTTTGGGCTACAATAAGAAGTTTGTATAAAAGCGGACCTTTACATGATCTTTTTAGAGGGAATGAATTCTTCAAATTTATATATATTTACACTATACTGCTGTAATACATGAAAGAATTAGTGAGAATAAAATCTTTCATAACGTTAATGCTTCTTTCCTGCATTTGTCAGCTTCACCGCTTCTCTCTGATTTAATGTTCTTTTCAAGTTAAGTTTGCAGCATCAATTCTCTTAATTTCAGTTTTGAAGTACCCTCTGTCAGAGAAGTTGGACCATATTTGCAGGCCATAAAGGGGCATTTATGAGATCATGCCAAGCTGCACTAACTAATTTACTAACCATTAAAATTGAAATTTGAACTTTTCTGTTATAATCATGCATGGATTTATATATAGTTCATCTGTTGCTTTGCATTTTGAATATGGCAGGTCATGAATTTGACACAGGACATCTCCTTTTAGATGTTTAGTGTTTGACTTCAGAAATATATATTTTTCGTCATATTGAAATTTCTTTTTTACAGAACACTACATAGCTGTAGCTGTGTAGCAACACAACAAGGTCTCTCTCTCTCTCTCTCTATATATATATATATATATCTTACGTTATTTTTTTACGGTATAAGGTTTATTTGGCTAACTTCCATCAACAATGAGTTCTAGTTAGTCTTCAGCAATATAGGGCATTGTTCCATATAGCCAAGTGTAATGCGGATGCAACTTACAACGTCTTATTTGCACCTGCCATAAGGGGTAAAATAGTGGAATAAAACTTTATTATTGTCCATGAAATTGATCAAAAGATGGCTGCATATATTTCTATTGGTTGGATGATGCTAAATTGTGAAGTAATGATATTTTGTGTCACTTATGAGCTTACAATCAGATTATACAAAAAAATTTTGAGTTCATCTCAGCTAAAATGTGATAATAGGAGTCATTATTGTGGCTTTAATTTTCTTTTTCTGTGTTTAAGATAGATATGATGTCTTGAATATTTTATGAGCTTGTAATATTTAGTGTTTAGTAAGTTGTTTAAGGTAGGAATGAAGTTTGATGTTAATTAAGTGTTGGTTGTAATTACTAAGACTTGTGGAGCCGATGCCCTTATGAATAACGACTTATAGATGATGTGTTTTTTGTTTAAAGAAGATTTGTGCTTGAAGCTTGATGTTTTCTGAATCATCAAGGTGTTTGGAGATTGGTTTATGTTTATTATTTTTTATTGATATTTAGGTCCATTACTTTGCCTTCCAAATTCATATCAATTAAACATGTTGCAGATTATAACATTATAGTCCATAAAATATGACTTTCATTTAGTACATGACCATCTATTTTCTTTGTAGTCCGTGGGATTGATTAGGCAACCTGTATGAATCTATTTAGTTTTTTGGCATTGTATTATGTTGAATGTGGTAATGTCATATAACTGCTATTTGGCCACGTAAGGCTGAAATTTGACTGACAAAATTGAAAGGTAGACATATTAATCAGTTGAATTTCCCAAGTAAGGATCTTTTAAATTTTGCATACATTTTCTTAAAGTGAGTATTTCAACAAGATGAATCTAATAAATTTTTTATCTCCTAATGTCATTCATAAACCAAATGTTAACTGTCGACTAAAATGAAAAGTATATACATACATATATCATTATTCTGTAATAGAAAATTGTTTATAATGAAATTTTTTTTTTTCTAAAATATGACTAATCTACAAAATTGTTTTTACAATCTTTCTCAACTATTAAAATGTTTCTACTATAGAAAGCAAGAATTGTGGCATCACTTTGTCTTTTTCACATGTTAAAAGAATGCAAGATTGTTCTGGATTCTACAGTGTTAGATATATCCTTAAAACTCCCATTGCTTCCTTTTGGGCTCCATCTTTTTTAGTCATCTGAATCCCTCTAAATGATAGAAGGTCAATAACAAACCTATTGTAATTAGGTAGATGAACGTTCAAGTATGGAAGTTTTTTAAATAATAGAAGGTCATTGTATAAAAGTCTGCACTCATGCTAGTTGGGCTGGGGAACTCATTGACAGACGGTCTGTCACATGTCACTACTTTTGTGTATTGAGAAATATGGTTACATAAAGAAGTAAGAAGCAAGCTGTTATTTCTAGAAACAACGTAGAATCTGGGTATAGGGCATTCACCTTGGGAATTATGAAGGGATCTTAATGCGGAAATTGTTAAGGCCTTCAATAACCCTATACAAATATTTTATAATAGTCAAACAACTATCAGTATTTCTAAGAATCTTGTGCATCATGATAGAACCAAGCATATTGAAGTTGGTAAACACTTTATTTTTGAAAAGGTTTATGGTGGAATTATACATCTCTGTTGATAAGTTGTTGATATCTTCACCAAAGGTCTTCCTTTTAAGTATCTTCTCAGAGTTCAATACCAAGCATGGTTTCTACAACATCCACGACCCAACTTGAGTGGGAGTGTGAAAAAATAGGAAATAATGCCATTTCTTTAGGTGGGCCTTCCATCTACCTACTTATAATGGAAGATTGAATTGGGAGATAACTTTTGAAACTGCATAATTAGTTATATTCTCCTTTTATTTATGTTTATATATATATATATATATATATATATATATATATATATATATATATATATATATATATATATATATATATATATATATATATTTGGTAAGTTGGCAAATTAGGAGGGATTGATTTCCCTATATATATGTACCCTACATGTAATAATGATGTCAGGGAATTTTTTCCTTATAAACCTATTTTGCACATAGAGCTGCATAGAATATGACAAATAAAGCATCAATACTAACTCCAAATTAAAAGATAAATAGAACAAACAATAACTTGCTAAAAATAAAATCCTACAATTTTACAAATTCTTATTTATCTGAGTGTCAGTCTGTATAATATGAACTAAGTGGCGATGGGCTGGTATATATCTGAGTGCTAGACTACCACCAAACTCAGAGGTATAATATGAATTAAGTGGCGATGGGCTGTAGCCACACATCCTCTGGGATTGAGATTCAGATCTTTAGTGAAAGAGAAGTTTTGTCAAGGAGAGTTTGATGTCTGCAAACTAAAGACTGCATGCATAGATCAGTTGTCCCAAGATGGGCAGTCTATAACACAAACTAGTCCCTTTCCGTGTCAAGAATGCGTGGGGAGATCACAAATGTCCATGTGCTATCTGATGCTTTCAAATCACTTTACAAATAGCGAACGTTGAGAAATGCTATTTCTATCAGTTAAGTGTTAAAACGTTAACATTTATTCTCTATGTAAGAAAAATCTACAGTTGTCCTGCTGAGGAATGCATTAACAACTCCCAAATTACATATGAAAATCACTAGTTGACATTAGAACCTTAAATTTTTTCATTAATATGCGATGTAGAATCAATGAATTTCTGTTTTTTTTCTTTGATAATTGGGCAAAACCAATTATGCCAACAATTGCAAAGAGAAAATTTTCGACGCACCTTGTAATGAAATGAATATCCATATTTTACACTTCAAAAAAAGAAAAGAGATTAAGAACGAGATTGGGCTGAGAGGAGTGAAAATTGAAAGGAGGAGAATAGGTGAAAGAGGAGAATGCCATGAAAATGTAAGACATTTGTATTAAAAAAAAAGAAAAACATGAAGGCGGTGGAAGATGAAAGAAGAACAGAGAACATAGGAGGCGAGTTTGGCTGATGCTGAAACCCTAGTTTGTAACAATTTGCCTTTGTGGGTCTCTCTTGTTAAAGAATCTCGAAGGACTCAAAAAGAGAGGCCTGTTCATTGGCGGGAAGCGATTGCTGTCTCGCGACGAAGATTCCTTGAGGACTCAAAGAGCTAGACATGACAGGAAGTGATTTCGTGTGGTTTATTGGAATCGAGGGAACGGTGGTAAGGAAATTGAGACGAGTTATAGATGCTTTCTATTAGGTATTTTTCGGTGGCATAAACATAAATTAGGTAGTTTAGATGTTTGATATGAAAAATAGGTGCTTTGCCATGGTTATGTTTGAAATCCCCTTAGAAAAACAAAAAATCAAAAGCAAATGAACATGTGATTGAGTAAGAAAATTAATGAAGGTTGACCAAATGATTGTGGAATTATATTATAAGGAGAAGAGTACTTGTAGAACCACTCAATTGAATAAACTGTATGTATTTAACTCCCATTATTACCTCTTTACCGCTCAATGAGTTGTTCCCTTTGCATTGCAAAAAAATTATTACAAGAATGTTTCATCATATGCTGCGAGAAAGGGGAAAATTTGATTTGAAGTATCAATTAGTATTTTTTTAAATTAATGTTTGCACTCCTAGATTTGAATATTGATATATAGAAGCAGTACGTGGTTAGCTATCCTATGAACCAAATACCTTAATAACCGGATGAAATGAAAGCAAAAAAAAAAAAAAAAAGTCCCTTTTTAGGAATTTAGGAAGCTGTTGGTTGGTGAATCTCAACCCAGGGATAGTCATTCAGACTGCAGTTGTTATGACTTAAATGAAGGACCTTAGATAAATCTATTTTTGACATTATGTTGGTCGCTTTGGGAAGCTAAATTTTAAACTTTCTAAATCATGGCTTAACTGTTTTCTGAAGCTACAGTAGTTCGTACAGCAGTTACTGCTACTACAATATTGTGATTATGTTGACTATAGCATATTGTAGTCACAGAATGTGCTATGTGCTGCTGATCATTCCAGCACAATCTAAATTTTAATTGACAACGTTTTTTTTTTTGTTTTTACATATTCTACCTTAATAGATGTTGCACATCTCCATCGTTAATGTTACCAATATTTTATTGTCTGTGCATGAATTTCTAGGTGATGACGAGCTCAGCTGAGAGAGCTGTGAATTCAAACTTTCCTGCAGGACAATCAAGTGACCCAGTGGATACACAGGCAGTAGGTTCAAAAACGGAGCAATCAGCTAGTCACAGTAGGTCTCCAAAGGCTTCCTTGTTCTTGACATTCTTCTCTTCCACCTTTCCCATTTTTGAGACAATCTCCAGTCCATCTCCTGATAAGAAGGAAGTTAAATCTAGAAACTATGGACTGACTACTGCTGTTAGGAAAGTTGTGACAGGAGGCATGATGAGGAAACTTCAGGAGCGTTTCTTAGGGACAAGCAAGGCTGACTTTTCAAGCTTGACTAGTGAAATGTGGCTATTGGGTGCTTTCTACAAGGTTTCTCCCGGAGAATCATCTTCCGAAATGAAAACTAATAATGGACTAGCTGCATTTTTAGAAGATTTTTCATCAAAAATTTGGATTACATATCGTAAAGGTTAGTTCTTCCTTGATTATTATCAATATTTCTACCTTATTTGAATGGATGATTTATTTTTAGACTCTTAGCCAGTAAGGTAATTTCCTAATTTTGAATTGCTTGCAGGTTTTGATGCCATTGGTGACTCAAAGTTCACTAGTGATGTCAATTGGGGCTGCATGATTAGAAGCAGTCAGATGCTTGTTGCCCAGGTGTAGCTCTCTGTACAGCATGATACACTCATTAACTTTTGCTTTTATCTCTTGATTTGAATTCACTATGAAATTGATTTCAGGCATTGCTATGCCATCACTTGGGGAGATCCTGGAGAAAGTCACAGCAGAAGGTGAGAAGGTTCTTCAGTTATAATATATATATATATATATAGATATGGATTTACATAATTCTTATGTATTTACATATCTAACATCTAAACTTTTATATTTACCTTTATAACACTTTGGTGTCATAATCCATGTGCATGGAAAGCTGAATTTCACTGTTAAAAAGTTAGTCATAGTGGTATTTTTGATTTGATGTTGAATGTTTGAGTGTTATATTTGTAAATATGAAAATTCAGGTGTTAGGTATGAAAGTTCAGCATAAATGCTAATGAAGTTCCTCATATTTGCAACATGGATTGCTAATGATGGCATCCTCTGAATTACACAGCCATATGATCGAGCATATGTTGGAATATTACATCTTTTTGGCGATTATGAGGCATGCCCATATTCCATTCACAATTTGCTTAAAGCGGGAACAGCTTACGGTTTGTCTGCTGGATCATGGGTGGGTCCATATGCCATGTGCCGCACATGGGAAACTCTCGTTCGTGCTAATAGGGACCATGGAGATCACAACCAAGGAAGAACAACTTTGCCCATGGTTTTGTACGTCATTTCTGGTGATGAAGACGGGGAGCGTGGAGGTGCTCCTGTTGTCTGCATGGATGTTGCATTCAGACTCTCTTATGATATTGGTCAGTCCAATGGGGCACCGATTCTATTGTTAGTTCCTCTGGTCTTGGGATTAGAAAAGATGAACCCAAGGTAAGGTTTGGTACATGTTACTTCTGAACATATTGTGTTAAACTTTCTTTCTTGGAGAAATTAATATAAGTGTACTTCTTAGTTGCTCATCTTTAATTTCGCATCAACCTGCTTATGAGGTTTTTTTTTTTTTTTTTTTGGGGTTCCATAGATGTTTGTGGTTTAATAGAACACAAATTGATTGTTTTTTTTAGAAGAAGAGATCGTCGAGATTGTAAAGAATGTAAGGTCATTCCAAGTGAGAACATCGTTTATTAGTTCTAGATCTTAAGATGAAGAGATGTAAAATAAAAAATACTAAGACTCATTATCGTAAAATTAGATAGGGGAACCTAAAAGATAAATAAAATTATTTTTACTAGTAAAATTCATGATTTCAAAATTTGGGATGTTTATGAAGCAAATGTTATGTGTGATAAAGTAACAAACACTATTAAACAAGTAGCAAAAGATGTGCTTAGAGAATCAAAAGAAAAAAATTTTATAAATAGAAATAGTTGGTGGTGAAGTAATAATATGCAAGAAAAGATAAAATATAAGAAATTATGTTATAAAATTGGTTTAAATGTAAAAGCTTAGAGAACTGAGAAAAATATCAAACGACCTGCAGGGAGTTAGAAGAATAATGTATAATGCTAAAAATTGTGCTTTTAATGATCTTTATAATAAATTAGATACTAAGGCGGCTGAAAAATATATGTATAAACTAGCCAAACAAAGAAAAAAGAAAAGTAAAAATTTGACTCTAGTAAAGTGTATTAAAGATGAAAATCAAAAAGTACTTTTCTTAGAAAAAGATATTCAACATGGGTGAATGAGTTGTTTTGATAAATTTTTTAATGAAGTTTCTGAAAATACGATTGACTTTAGTGATCTTAATATCGTGAATAATAATAAAACGTTTCATTTTTACCGTTGTATTTGTAAAAAAAAAAACTTTAGAAAGTTTTAAAGAAAACCAAGGGTGAAAAGTCTGTAGGACTTGATGATATCCCATTTGAAGTGTGGAAATATTTATGAGATTTGGGAGTTTCTTGGCTTACTTAAACTTTTTAATGTTATTTTAAAAATTAAAAAAATGCCTAACGTGTGGAGGAAGAGTATTTTGGTCCCCATTTTTAAGAATAAAGGGGATGCACAATAGTGTGCAAATTATAGAGGAATTAAGTTGATGTGTCATACTTTAAAGTTATGGGAGAGGGTAATTGAACATAGGTTAAGATGCATTACAAAGATTTCTCATAATCAATTTGGATTTATGCCGGGCAGGTCCACTACGAAAACTATTCATTTATTGAGAGGTTTGATGGAGAAGTTCAGAGATAGTAAGGAGAATCTACATTTGATTTTTATTGATTTAGAAAAAAACTTATGATAAGGTTCCAAGAGATATCCTTTTGAGAGTTCTTGAGAAGAAACATGTTGATATGACTTATATTCAAGTCATTAAAGATATGTTTACTAGAGCTGTTACTTGTGTTCAAACTGAAGGATGATTGACCAAATATTTTCCTATTTTTGTTGGATTACATAAGGGATCAGCTTTAAGCCCATATCTTTTTGCTTTAGTTATGGATGGTCTTACTGGACATCTACTAGAGGATGTACCTTGGTGTATGCTTTTTGCTGATGATATCCTTCTCGTGGATAAAACGAGAGAAAAAACTTAAATTATGGAGGTCTACATTGGAGTCTAAAGGCCTTCATTTAAGTAGAACTAAAACTGAATACATGAAATATAATTTTAGTAGTAGTAGTAGCTCTAGTAACAGAAGTGTGATTTTGGGTGATCAAGTTATTAAAATGTGTGAACGATTTAGATATATTGGTTATGTTATTCAAAGCGATGGTGATATAGAGGGGGATGTTAATAGTAGAATTCAAGTTGGTTGGTTGAAGTGAAGGAATGCTTCGAGCCTTTTGTGTATAGAAAAATACCTTAAACTGAAAGGAAAATTTTATAAAACGGTGGTGAGACCTACAATGCTCTATGGCGCTGAATGTTGGCCTTTAAAAGGGAAGCATAATAACAAGTTAAGTGTTGCCAAGATGAGAATGATTAGGTGGATAAGTGGCTTTACACTTATTGACAAAATGTGAAATGAATATATCCGTGATAGGGTTGGTGTAGCTCATGTGACGGACAAAATTAGAGAAAGTCGTCTTAGATGGTTTGGTCACATTAAACGTCGATAATTTGATGATCCGATTAGGAGAGTAGATGTTTTAGATTCGACTTGTGTTAAGAAAGGCAGAGGTAGACCTAGGTAGACTTGGGCTTATTGTATAAAAAAATGATCTTAATTTACAAGAACTAATTGAAAATATGACACCAAATAGGACGCAATGGAGAAAAAGGATTCATGTAGCTGACCCCATGTAGTGGGATTAAGGCTTTGTTGTTGTTGTTGTTGTTGTTGTTGTATAGATGCTTGTAGTTTAGTGAGGGCAGCAAATAGAAAAGGAGATTTTGTGTAAATGCTGTAGTTCGTTCCTACCTTGAAACTTGCTGAAAAGGTTTACCTTTTATAATGAAAATGTAATCAGCTATCAATTAAGTACAATACAAAGATATTTCAACATTTTGAGTGTGCACTTCTTTCAATTGAGGTAAACCACAGAAGATTATCAGATTTATGCCACTTGGATGGTAAATGATTTTTAAATAAACCAGTTTACAATACATAGTTGCAATATGCATGGTAGATGAGGGAAGAACAGAGAAAGGATAAAGGAGAGAAGCCCGGCATATGTAAACTTGGAGCAAGGAACACACACAATTTGATCAAGGGAAGGCACTCTCAATATGCCTCAAGTAATTTGATTCGATAATCATCTACAGTCAATGACTTGAATACAAGCTATGAATTTTTTTTATAAAACTAATTTTGTTTAAAAGTTTTTATATCAAATTTAGTCCTACCGTACCCGTGATTTAATTTTCTGACTTGATATTATCCTGAAATATGGTTCAATCTAATTCAGTAAACTTAACATAAACATGAGTAATTTAGTCAAAACTAAGTATGAGATTAAAAAGGCTAGAAAACTTGTTTAGAACTTTGTTTTTTCTTGATTTGACTTTTTATAATTGGTATTTTATTGACTCTACCACGTCAACTGCCATAATATGATGTGAGATTAGTAGCGAAATTTTACAGTTCATCTATTGTCATCCATTTAACATTTCAGTAAGGCCTACTTTTCCATCTATTCAATCGTAGGTGCTCAACATTTTTATCAAGTTTCACTTCATTTGAAATGATGCCCTCAACATTCTAGCAAGAAGGTGGAATTGGAATAATGAGCTTGGTAGAAGCAACAATTGTAGTAAAAAATTCTCTAGCTGGAGAATCAATTGGCAATTTTCGACTCAGTATGGTTTTAAATCTTCAGTATTGAAAACAAAGCTTATAAACATATTAGTTGGTAAACTTTAAACTCAAACATTAGAACTCATTATCCTACCTATTTGGAAAGGACCACATGCCTTCACCTGCAATTTTTATCTTTCACAAAATGTTCAGGACATATACAATAACACTATCCATGATAAAATCTCCTTCAATGTGTTTTTGAGTGCTTCTTCTGATGGCTACCATGTCAGAAATTCTCTTATTATCCAAGTCATTATGCTTTCTAACTCTACTATAAAATTCAATATATGTTGTGCAAATGATGTTGTTGAATAAAAAATTGTACGTTATGTCGAAGGAACAAGATTTATAGGTTTTTTAGAGTTTAATCTTTGAATATATTCAAAATTGTATATTGCTCTCTACTCGGATCTTAGATGGCTGGGTTGAATTGGATGTAGGAGTTATCAAGTCCTTTGAATGTCTAAGTATTGGTGTTGGTCAAGGCCTCAAATGGTCTAACCAAACTTAGAGGCACATATTGACTTGTAGTAGTCTACAAATTGATTGCTAGAAGTTATAGCTTAGTAGTAGGAGCTTAGCCTGGTATATTATTCAGATGGATTTAGGCTTGTGTGGCTACCTAGAGGAAATCTCAGTAGGTCTAACACGAAACAGATGGATAAAAGAGCCGCCGAACTTGAAGACATAAATATTATCTGTGTGTGTAATGGAAAACATTTATTTCTTAAAATAAGTATCAAGGGGATACACATAGTATCAATGTGAAAGACATCACATCATAAGTTATCTTTGTAATTACTCGTCTTGGTAGGAACTATACAACGCTTAGTATCATTGATAAATGTTTTGTTCATCTATGCCACTTGAAAGATGCTAGACATCGCTTAGTTAGAAACCAAATTTAAGCAAGGTTGCTTTAGAAATAATATTCATATTTCCCCCACAATTAATAATTGAGTTGCATCTCTTGTTATTTGCATGCATCTTGAACACGTTTGTGCGTTTCTAATCATTACATTTGGTCGGAGATATGAAAATGCTTATCACAACATGCAATATTCAAGATTTTCATTGAAATCCTAGTATCTTCATTATCCAAATATCATGTATTTCATATTCTATTCTCTTTCTTTTGAGTTGACAATTTCAAATTTTTTTTTATCTGCCAAAAGATAAGGGCACTATTTAATGGTACACTTGTTTGAGGTGAAGAATATACCTAATACATAGGTAGAGGCTTGGGAACAAAGCTCAACAAATTGGCCATGCAGGGATAATATTTGACCTAGGTTGGAATAATCTAAAGTTTGCGACCTAAGTAGAAGTGCTAGACTATTTTTAGTACCAAGTCAAGAGCCAAAAGCTCATGAAGAAAGCCTAACTTCAAAATTTTTGTTTTAGGTGTCCTCAACTCTATTAGGCTTGTTAAGATAAGCTTCTAACTTTATTTTAAGACAAAGGCTATTAATAAACTTGGTTGACCGCTTCTAACAATCTTTGAAAACGTTACTTCTTATCCTATTATAGGACAATCAGTTGACCAACTTGAGGTTGCTTGCTTCTAATCATTCTTGAAAATCTTACTCGTTGAGTCAAGCTTCTCAATTTGACTAAGATAATTAGTGCTTGACTAAGAGAGCCCCGATGATGCTTCTACCTCAATTAACTCATCATCTTTACCTTAGTAAAGATGGAAATAGCTCCGTGTAAATCAAGCTCACGAATAATGTTTTCCCAATATAAGTTTGACTACTTCATCTTGGCGAACTTGACACTCGACATTTTAGTCATCTTATGCTAAGATAAGAAGTTCTCAATCTCATGCTTATAATCTATATAATCATTAGGGTCATGAAGGCCATTGAATTTAGTAGAATTGAATTTAACAATGCTAATAAGAACTTTATAAGTTTATTGTCTTAGTCTTGCCTTCTGTATAGGGACTGAAACTATTCATGACCTTGGTGAGAATGAGCTGATAAGGGATATCACCACAAACACTATAATTGTGATTTAATATTGGTCTCATGTTCTGGGCAGGGTATGAATGCTGTGAAGGACCGTTTAAGTCCTTAAGTAGCTCGTTGAGTCCTAGATTACTCGTGTTAGACAAGCGGTCAAATGCTTGTGGTGTAAGAGTTACTTGGCCAGTGCATGCCATATGAAACCAAATTTTTTAGCAATGTCGTTATCATTTTTAGTGCTGTAGGCTATTAAAATTTTGCCCTACCTCATTTTCTCATGATATGATTTTTTAGTTGATTATCAATTAGGCTATTTATTATCCTTAAACTGATAATTTTGCAGTAAGAAACTTTCGAAGAATATCTTGGACTTGTGGTTAGTGTCATGTTTAAAGATATTAATGATGAAACTTTAAAATGTAACCTAACAGTTTATCTAAATGACATTAAGCTAGAAGCATACTTTTTTGCAATATGTTAGAAGCATACTTTGTTGCAAAATAATCAAGTTTCTACCACTACGATTTTTATTGTTGTCAATAGAAGAATGATATAATTCAACATCATGTTGTAGTAAGCCGATTAATTTTTGTGGAGCATTCAATTTACTTGTATGGAAACCTCACTAGGTTCGTTATATTGTATGAATGTATTTGATTTCAATGAAAGATTAATTAATCAATTGTCATAAAAAATTATAAAACTTGCTAATGATATGTAAGTCTACTAATATCAACAGGTTAACCTTAGAATCTCGCGATCGTGTTGAGTAAAGAATCTCAATGAAGTTGAAGTACTCGTCATGATTGGTGATGAGTAGCCAATGGCCAAGTTGAGCCTAGTTATAGACATGCTTATTATAGGACAAAGGAACATATGAGGTTTTGAACAAAGCATTGGTGTGGTTTGTGACCGTATGGCGAGTGTGATATGTAGTAACGGGGGTTTGTGATTGTAATATGTATCATGAAGTGCTGAGTTGCATAATTTAAGGGTGGGCAACAAAAAATGAACACTTTTCTGAGCAGTGGCGTGAAACATTAAATTATGCAGTAAATATGGGTAATAGTGGTGCAAGCAAAATATAAGGAGACAGGAAGCTTGTTTGAAGTTGTGGTTTTACTGTAGGAATATGTGAGAAGGATAATGGAAGCAGTCAAAAGGTAAGGAGGGGTTTAATGGGACCATGATTGTGCACATAATATGTAGTTTTGTTGCTTAGAAGCTACATAAAATTGACTCCTCGGACTTGGGGGTTCTAAGAGGGTCATGGAAGAAGCTACAATGTCGTTAGTTTTATGTGAGGTATTGTATTTAATGTTAGATAGAGATACAAAAATGATTTGAATCTCATTCAGATACAAGCTAGTGGAGGGAAGCACATTGAAAGGATATGCTTTTGGTATTTTGAGAAAAAAAAGTTACAGAAGTTATTCTCTTGGGTTGAATGCCTAATTGCCAACGGTTACTCTAGTGCTTTTTCTTGGTGGAAGTCCCAATTATCCCTATAGGTAATTGCTACTATCTACAACTATACTAACAATTTTTCCTACATTTTTTTACCTCACAAGGCTTTTCTCTAGCCCCTACAACCCTCGAGAAATATATAAAATCCTATAGCAATCAGCTGAAGTAGGCTTTCTGATGATTTTGTTTTGATACTCTTTTTTACATCACCCTCTAAACCCCTTGGATTTTTTGCATCTACTCTAGATTAATCTGCATGTATGCTCTTAACGTTCACAAGCCATTTTGGCCCTTACAAACACTTTTAAGACCTTCCACTCACCCAACTTTCTCAATTATGTCAAATCGTACAAATTAGATCATCTCGTATCTAGCCTTGGCTCTTTTCTATTCTTTGGCCTCCAAATATATTAGAACTTCATGAAACATTCCTCAACTCATTTAAAAACATTACCACAACTTTTCCCAGTGAATCCATGTCCTAGATCTTCCACCATAATAAACTCTAAATTCAAATGCCCAAGGAGAACTCTATTGTTGGTGTTATCCTAGGTATTTGGCCAGCCCCTTCTTGACCATCATGTCAAATAAAACGCTCCAATCATTGAAGAATATTCACCACATAATCTCCTACTACAAGAACTTGAAGCTTTGGATCATAATTTCCTTTAAAATATATCAACTTTGGGGAATTTGGACTGTGAAAATTAAAGAGAAATAAAAAAACGTTCAGATCTCATTTTGTTATAATTTGGTTGAGGGAAGAATATAGAAAGTTTAAAGGAGAAAAAACGTTGAGTGCATTATTTTAAGTGATTTGCATATTTAATTTGGAGTAATAAGATACAATCACAACATGCCTCAAGTGTAATTTTATTTAATAATAATTAATAGTTAATTATATGTATACAAGTTACAATTTTTTTGTTTGTAGAAATAATTTTATGGAGATGAAGACAAAAGATCTAAAATCATATGTATATTCCATGCAAAATCAAATTGAATCCTTATAATCTTCCTCTTCGTCGTCATCATCTTGATCACCATTACCCTTATATAAACAATTTGGGTTTGATAAACATAACAATCAACCCAAACTTAATTTTTTCCAAACCGATACTTTGATTCATGACACATGGGGTCATTTTGATTCTCTTCAATTTATAGGTGAGTGCTCATTCAATTTTGAGATGCTTTACATATTTTTTAATTCTGCATATATGTAATTGGCTTATTCCTTGCTCAACATATAATTCATTTTTGAAAAGTATTGGGATCCATAAGTTTATATGAAGAATCTTATTGCTTTATTGAATTTTGATTGAAATAAAGTATTAGTCTTCTCTCCCCTTATATAAAATACTTTTCATTGATGAACATGAAAGTGCCTTTCATGTGTGCAATTGTGCTAGAACTAAAGATGATATTACTGTTGAATGCATTAGCTCCAATTAATGATGATTACATCGTTATTTATTACTTCATTTCATTATAAATGATATTTTCATTAAGTATTTTGCTGATTTTTTTGATATTTTGAATGTTAGTTTTGATATTGCCATTATAAAGTTTCATTAATGATTGCATATTTTATTTTATGTTTTTAGCATAAAATATTAAAATTATACTTATATATTAATAATTTATTAGATATAAAATAACTTTCATGTCGTGTCGTATGTAATATCTTGCAATTATGTTGTGTATCTATATCGTGTCGTGTTCGTGTTTCGTATTGTACAATTGACTCTTAGTGATTTGTTTTCGCCCTTTTTAGGCAATAAAATTTACGACAAATTTTTCAAGGTTTATTAGTCAAGTACCTTCTGATTTGCAAAAGTTAATTACTCATGTAATATACTTCTCTTATATATGCAACATGTACCAATTGCTTTTTATTATGATTCTCAAGAATGTTATTATCAAAAGGGCTTCATCAACAATAATACATAGTAGAATGACTTCTAAAAAACTATTTTTATGTACCAAGTGCTTTTTATTATGATTCTCAAGAATGCTATATCAAAGAGCTTCATCAACAATAATATATTGTAGAATGACTTCTAAAAGACATTTGCTATGTACAATCTGTAGTTGCAAATATTTATCAATTTGTATGTGATAAATAGTCTCAGAAAAACACTACAAAGTTTTACTGAAACTCATTTTCAAGCATTTATGAAAATGTTGATCTCATTGGATGAATGCTATTATCATGAAGATGATTATGTCTGTTATACTCCGTTGTCATCATATTATTATCAATATCACTTTGAATATTATGATCTATCTCTTTGAGCGATTAGACCTTCTAGCTCTTAGCGTAATGCATGCAATCTTCATGTTTCCCACAATCGGAAGATCAATGCATTCGGTATGATAACTACTGGTTTTGTTGTTTTCATCTTGCCTTCAACATTATTTTCAATAACCTCTTGCTCTTATTGGTTCTTTTATCTCAAAACTAGGAACAAACACCCGAACCAAAAGGACTAGAAGCACTAGATCAAAATTATCATTTAGATCCTTAGAAAAACCTGCCATTTTCTGTTATAGATTGTTATAACGATCTTTTTGGTTTTGAAGATGAGTATCTTTAAAATGAGGAGCACGTTGAGGACCTGTGAAATTAATCATATGGGTTAAGTAATATCGGAGTTAACCTAAAAATCAATAGGGAAACAAATTTTATTACTCAAAATAATGGGTTACAAGCAAGACTCAAAGCGAGAACAACAAAACATGAGAAGTAGCGATACCCCGCTAGGTTGCTAGCGCCAGAGAGGTCGGCCCTTGGATAGGGGTAAGAGAGGCTCAGGTGAGGTAAGGGATGGTGGAAACGGGAGGTGAGGGGGTTGCAGTGAGGCTATGGAGGGTTAGAGATTTGGGCGGAAACATGAATGGTGGGGGTGAAGGTCTGCGGCCCGAAAGAGTGGCGGCTGAGTAATTGCGGCTCGGTAGTCTAGTGAGGAGAGGGCGAAAACTCGTAAGAAGGGAGCAGGTGGGGTTTGGGGCGGTGCAATTTACAGGGAATAGGGAGAGTGAGGAGATGACTGGCGGATGGAAGTAGGAAGGGTGGGTGCCGGCTATGGACAATGGCTAGGAGAAGAATTACGTGAGGAAAATAGGTAGAGGTCATCACCTCCTCGGTGCATGATACAACCAGAGCACTATCTGTCATCGGATACAACCTTAGCAAAAGAAATCACCTGATGGCAGGAATCAGAAATAAAAAAATAATAAAAAACTAACCCTGAGCAAGCAAACAACAAATATGTAATAGATGATGGAACCGGACCCTTTAGGAGTCAAATTAGGCTCCTTAGTGCAGCAAGCTGGAGAGGAAAGGAATGAGGGAGCGGTAACTCCTGCACACAGGCTGGTTATCCGGTCCAGCCTCTCTTTTGGACCAGCTCCCTCTGAACTGATCAGTTTAGGCATCAAGCCCTGTGTTATTGAGACTATGTTGAAGTCTGAATCAGAACTCTTAAAATCATTATTTCTGCACATGTAATTGAGTATGAGTTTGCACTACTTATTAAAGGTATTATTGCTTGTCAAATATTGATTCACAGTTGGCAGTATTATTCCCATTGTCTGAATTGAGTTTGTGCTTCTGCCTTCACTACAAACACACTGTCTAGCATATGCCCTTTGTTTCAGTCCTAGGATAGTTCTTAGTCCAATTTCACCACCACTATGGTCACATTTCAATTCTTTGGAGAATTGTTTCTTTTGATCCTGGTGAGTGCTTCAGGAGAAATAAGGCATAAGTTTATTAGAATCCTCTTCCATATCAGTTTATAGGCACTAATTTATTTAGTTTTAATATATTTTAATATTTTAAATGTTTCATTTATTGGCAGTAATGATGTATCCCTGTTATAATAACTAATGCTAGTTATGGAAGTATTTGAACCTTATGTTTATGTTAAAGGTTCTTGATTTTGTGGTGAACTTTGGTTTAAATAAAATATTATTTTACTCTACAATTGATTGCCTCCTTTTCTCCTCCTAGATCTTTTCTCGACTCCCTCTCTTCAGTTCTTTTCTTGCCCACTCTCTCTTAATTTATTCTTTCCTCTACCTCTCTCTCTCTTAGAATAATGTATTTTGAAACTTATCATAATTTAATCTAATAATAAATGTGAGAAATTTTGAATAAAACAATTATGAGCCTCAAAAGATCTGATTCAGCCTTTTTGTTTTACGATTTAATTTTTTATAATTGGTTTTTTAGAATTTAGGCTTTTGTGATCTGATTTCTTTAGATTTGATTATACCGTATCAAGGAATTTCCATTTTTTAGATCTTTTGTGTTGATTATAGATGCAACTAAATATACATGGTTGAGATTACTTGATATGGTTTAAACATAAATGATCAGCCAATGTTTCTTTCACTGCGTTGATTGATTTATCAGGAGGCAAATAGAATTGATGGGCAGTTAATATGGTTAGTGATTTATCCACAGGGAAATAATTAATGTGCTTAATTCTAATACTTCTTAAGTTAGATTAGAAAATAGTTTAAAAATTAATTTTATAAAGAGATGGATCAACTACTACAGTACTACAATTCATATTTGCTAAAGAAATAATTGTCACTGGAGGTGTTTTAAATGTGTATATATGTTCTAATATTATGGGCTATGAGCGAATTTATGATAGTTATTAAATAGGAGATATAAATGTAATTTGAGAAACTATACTTTATTTCACATTAGCATGTGATCTTGCAATAGCGAACATATTCTTAAGAAATAAGATGAAAACTTGATTATTTACAAAAGTGAGTCACCCAATCTCAAAATAAATTTCTTCTTAACTTTGAAGGAAAAACTTGAATTGTGGAGGTCTACATTGGAGTCTAAGGGCCTTCATTTGAGTAGAACTATAACTGAATACATGGAATGTAATTTTAGTAGTTGTAGCTCTAGTGACAGAGTTCTAACTACGGGTGATCAAATTATTAAAATGTGTGAACGCTTTAGATATCTTGGGTCTGTTGTTCAAAGTGACGGTGATATAAATTGGGATGTTATTAGTAGAATTCAAGTTGGTTGGCTGAAGTGAATGAATTCTTCGGGTCTATTGTGTGATAGAAAAGTACCGCTTAGACTGAAAGGATAATTTTATAAAGTAGTGGTGAAACTTGCAATGCTCTATGTCGTTGAATGTTGGCCTTTAAAAGAGAAGCATAAAACTAAGTTAAGTGTTGTCGAACTGAGAATGCTTAAGTGGATGATAGCTTTACACTTTAGAGACAAATTGCGAAATGAATATATCTGTGATAGGGTTGGTGTAGCTCAGTAGCAGACAAAATTAGAGAGAGTTGTCTTAGATAGTTTGGTCACGTTAAACGCCGACAATCTGATGATCCGATTTTGAGAGTAGATGTTTTAGATTCTACTTATATTAGGAAAGACAGAGTTAAACTTAGAAAGACTTGGACATATTGTATAACAAATGATCTTGATTTATTAGAATTAAATGAAAATATGACACTCAATAGGACGTAATTGAGAAAAAAGATTGATATAGCCGACCCCACTTAGTGAGATAAATGTTTGTTGTTGTTATTGTTGTTGTTAGAAGAAAAGAAAAAAATCCCTATAAAAATTACAAGGTTATTCTAGGATAATGAGACCATTTAATGTAGGGCAATATGTTTGAATATATATATATCTTAAGAATATAAAAAAAAAGCAATCAAAATCAAATTTTTTTTCTTGGAATATGGTGGTAAAATTTGAAAGATGAGAAAATGTTAATATGTCAGGATAAATTATTAAAAGACGCAAACTGGAGAAGGTTTGCTTATTTAAGAGAGAAATACTCTGTGATTGTCGCTCACTGTTCCAAAAAAAAAAGGAATTAAATTGGAGCTTTTTAGTTGGGCTATACCTTATATGGGGTAAGATGACTAGTTTCATTAAGATGATTGGTGTACATATTTTAGGGGAGTTTAGGAGCACAACATACACTGATAATGAGATTTCATTGTGGAGGGATGAGATACAAGTAGCAATTTAAAAAAAAAAAGCTTCTAAAATGTCTTTAAAAATTGAATATTTTTGAAACTTAATATGATTACATGGTAAAGCTAGAAATCTCGCAAAGAAGGTTGTTAGTAAAGCAAAAACTATAGTTTGTTAGGATTTGCATCCTTTGTACTAAGGAAGGGGAATAGTGCGTGTGTGCGAGCGTGTGTGTGTGTGAGGCAAATGATTATAGATTTAGGGGCTTTGAGCAAGTTAGTTGCTTTAAAAGAAGATAGTATGAAATATGGAAATGTTATTTTTATAGTGTGATGTAAAGAATTATTATGAAATATTATTATACTATATATCTAAATATGAAAATGTTTTTTTTATTAGTGTGATGGAACAAAGAAAGGATCAAAACTAGAAATTTCTACTTTGTTATGCAAAACTCAAAAGATTGTGAAATCATCATTGTCGAATGTCTCAACTTCTTCATTGAAGTAGCCAAAGAATAAAAATAGGTTTAATCTAGAGTAAAATTTTTATTTATATTATTGTGTTATACCTAAAGTTACAACTCGAGCTCTAATTTATTTATTTATTTATTTTTAAATAATAATAATAATAATAATAATGATATTATTATATCAAACGGGTGCATTGAGGACTAAATTGCATACATAAAAAGGTTTGGTATTAAATGGACTAACCTAACAAGTATAAAGATGGTTTTGATCATTTACTCATTTTTTCAATGTGAAGCGACACTTGTACTATAAGAATCAAGATAAAATTCATTTTAAAAGGCCACTTTTTGCTCGATTTATGAGGCTTAGGTTATTCAAAGATTGTTAAAATTTATCATACTTAGTTGTTCCGGTAAATGTTTAACTGAATCATGAAATATGAATCAGGAAATTGCTCTGATAAGAAGCGTAGTGCAAGGTTCCACGATGCAATGTGGCAAATCGGTGCAATGATAGCGTTTTGTTGTATGCTTGCACTTCACAGGCGAACAGAGCACAGGTCTAGCTTACCACTTCACTTTACTTCTAAATACTCTTTTGATAACGTTGGTGCTAAGTGTTAACAATGAGACTTGCTGGTAGCCTGGTCCACCCAACTCTTAGGTCTCTCACCTTCTTAGAAACCCAACCACAAACCATCTCTCATATGATCTATCCCTAATGGTTGTTGCCTGTTTGTCAGTTACTGCAAAGTTAGACCGATCATGTTATCTCATAAATTTTTTTTTTAATTGACAATAATCAATTTTAATCCTATTGATCGAACAAAGGATCAAAGTAAGTAATTTCTACTCTGTTAAGAAAACCCCAAATGACAGTGAAATCATCATTGCTCAAATTCTTCCATTGAAGTAGCCAGAGAATAAAATTAGGTTTAATTTAGGGTAAAATTTTTATCTATATAAATATGTTATACCTAAAATTACAACTCAAGCCCTAATTTATATTTTAAAATAATAATAATAATGATAGTAATGATAATGATATTATTATCATTATTACAACGGATTAATGCACTGTAATTTTCCATCTTGATACAACAACAACATCAACAACAACATGCATTTATTCCACTATGCGGGGTCGGCTATATGAATCCTTTTTCTCCATTGTGTCCTCTTGTGTAATTTCTCATCTTTGATGCATGGTTTTATTCTTTTCCACTCATCTTAATTATTGTTGCATAAATAAACGCAGTAACATCTTAATTTAACTATAATTGCAGGTTTTAAACACTATCTAGCATTAATAAATTTTGTAACTTCAATTGTAGGTATATTCCCTTGTTACGGGAAACATTTACATTTCCACAGAGCTTGGGCGTCATGGGCGGAAAGCCTGGCGCTTCGACTTACATTGTTGGTGTTCAAGATGACAAAGCATTCTACCTCGATCCTCATGAAGTCCAGCCGGTATAAATAACTTATTAGTTCTGCTTAGACACTTTTAATTTAAACTGCCTACTTTAATCAGGGAGTGCTTTAGGTTGCTATTCTTAACCTCACAAGTCTTAAATATTCTTAAGGCACTGTCGAGATAATTATACTTTTGAAAGATATCCAGTTTTTTGAAATTTAAACAATTAGTAAAGGTTGCATTATAAATTTTTTCTTAAGTAAAATGAGAGAATTATATTTCTTTTTCTTGAAAGAAATTTACTAATGTCTGATGCATCTTTGTTTTGTTTTTTTTTTAATGGAATCTGCATCACATGTCAAATATTGCAACTTCTTAACAATACTATTAAGGATTTAGCAGTATTGGTTTTTGGAAATTTATGCTACTCTGAGTAGTTTAGTTTCGTTACTGGTTTATGTTGGATAGATCCTGAATACTCTTATTACTTCACCCAAGTACTATAATCTAGTGAAAGAGGAATATTTTCATTCTCATATTCTTTTCCTTGATCTTCTTTTCAAGTTCTCCCAACTTTTTTTAAAATTTATGTGAACTTTGAGTAGCATAGAGGATTAGTTTTTTTTTTTCCTTTTCTTTTTACATTTTCTTACATTGATTTTTTATTTTACTTGTCTAACCAACGCTCTTGGAGCTCTTTTTCCTTCTCTTTCTGCACTTGCTATTTTTACTCCTTTTGGATTCTATATTTCTATAACAAAGTTGTGATTGGCTCCAATTTAAGAGAATATTCTTATCTAGTTTTTTGTTACAAATGAAAACAGGTTGTTGATATCAAACCGGATAATGTGGAGGCTGATACTTCTTCATATCACTGCAGGTATATATTCATCAGGGTACTTTTTTCTTATATATTTGTGAATATCAAATTTTAGGGGTTAGACGTATAAATATAGAAGAATTATGTGGTATGTATGTAAATTGTTTTTACATTATTGTGTCTGATTTTAATATTTTTTATTGCCTCTTACCCTTTTGTTACTTTTCAGTACCGTGCGCAGCATGCCTCTTGACTCAATCGACCCATCTTTGGCCATTGGCTTTTATTGTAGGGACAAAGGTTTGTTTATTCTGCTCATCATGTTATATTTTATTACATGAAACTTTACATAAGTAGCACACGATTCTTATATATTTATTTATCTCACAACTAAACTCTCATATTTACAAAATAGCACATGTGATATTAAAGATTTGAATTTTGTGTGTAAATATAAAAGTTTAAGTGTGAGAAATGTAAATACATAAGAATTGTGTGTTATGCATGTTAATGGGCCTATAATATATTATATTATTTTATTTTAGGAAGAATTACATACCACTCAACTCATGTATTTACATATCTAACACCTGAACTTCAATTTTACATACATGCCACCTTTCATAGGCATAAAAAGGTTCATTTCACTTTTTAAAAGTTAAAGATGGTGATATTTTTTATGTGATATGAAAGATTTGGTTGGTATAAATGTAAGAGGCCTAAACCACATTTGTTCTTATTGAATTTCATTCAGATGACTTCATGGATTTCTGTTCTCGCGCATCAGACCTTGCCGACCGATCCAATGGGGCTCCGCTCTTTACTGTAGCTAAGTCTTTTGAAACAATAAAACCTAAGCACAATAGGTTAGATGATGCTGCTGCTGGCAATGGAAATAGGGAGGAAAATAATTCTGGTTTCAAAAACTTATGTGAGCATGATGGAGATGAAGGCGGCAGCGGCGGTGACGATGATTGGCAAGTCCTTTAGAAGCCACAGAGGACATAATCAGGTATGTATATTATTATTATTTGGAGAAGGAAATGTTTGATTTTCTGTGCAAGTAGAAAGAATGATTATTTTGCTGGTGTTTACTGGCTTGTTCTTTTCCTTCTGATCAAGTATTCATTCTTTACGTTATGTGTAGATGTGATCATGTACATGTAAATAAAGTTGAATTATTTGCTTTTTATTTCTTGCCAACTGAATCTGAATCCTTGGAAGATTTACATGGATACCATTCAATTCCTATGTATTTTTACAGATATGACATATTAATTATGCATGTAAGGTGTATTTCACTTTTTTTAAGAAGTTAAAATAGTGCTATTTTTTATGTGATATGAATGATTTGGGGGGTATAAATGTAAAAAAAAAAAAAAAAAACTATATAACAAATAAAGTAAAAAAAAAGCTGATAAATGCTCAATCATGGTTAGTCTCTTCCAACTCAATGCTTAATTGCACTTTTTTTTCACCCACGTGAGTGTCTTAATGGAGAAAATTTTGCGTATGTAAGACGTTTGCAGAGCTGTGTACATCAGAAGTTATTCAGAGGTATTAGGGGGTTGTAGATAGGTTACAGATATATTACAGGAGTATAACGCAGATATAACCCCCAAATACCTTTTGAATAACCTCCGATGTACACAGTTATGCAAACGTCTTACATAAGCAAATTTTTCTCGTCTTAATGAGTGGTTCATCTTAATTGGCTTCTTCATTTAACGTCAGAGAAGATTCATTATTAGGGTGATCTATGATGTAAATAATGAAATTTAAGAGTGGAAATGTGTAAATATTAATATTTTGATTGTTATGCATGTGATCATTAATCAATATCAATGTCTTTTATTTGTTATTGTTATTTTTTAAATATTTCGCTGCTATATTGACACATATTTTAGATTTTATTAAATATACTCGAAATTACTGAGCATATTTTTATTTCTTTTATTCAATAATTATTAAACCCATAGGATTCCATCATTAATGGTTTCTTGCAACTCTCCTTTGGCCAATATAAAGGTGCCATCTGGTTCCTTGTAGAAGGAATGTAATATTATTAAAATATAGTGTATTTTAAATATTTTAGAATTATTTAATTATATGTGAAATAAATGCAAGTGTTTATATTTTTGGTATGCTAAGCATGACCAATAGAAGTGTGGACGGCAATGACTTGCGCAATTTGTAATTTTATGTTTTAATGCAATCAAATCTGATGAATTTGGAATATACTTTTTTGAAGCTGTTATGTTGTATTTCCTTTTAATCCTATCAAACAACAAAATTTTAAAATTTGCTGCATTCTATTTATTGATTAACTCAAGCTACCAATAATAGTCTCTTAGTCAAAACTAGGACTATGCAGCTTTCTTTCATAAATACTCTTGCCATTATGTTTTGAGATTCATAATTTTAAAAAAATAAATAATAAAATAATAAAAATAATTATTAAAGATTTATTAAGTTTTTAAAATTTTGAATTTGAAAAGATTTTGTCATTATTGGGTGAGTTTAAAAAATATAGTCATCAATAGTTCTAAGCAACTTGAAGCGTCAATATTTGAGGAAAGTATTGCATCAGGGCTCTGCACGTAGAGTTACGTGCGGAGTTCAATAAAATCACGTTATGTGATGGTAACAAAAAAAAAATCTGTCTGGTAACACGAGAGAGTATTCATCCCGTGTTGTTCATGCGTTATTGTGTGTTATTCAGATGTTATTGTGTATTATTCAAGTATTATTGATGCGTTATTGTGTTATTATAATACCGAAAATATTCCCAGAATACAATAACATCTTAATAACATACAATAACATTTGAATAACATGAAAAAACGCAGAGAGAATATTCCCATGTTACCAAGCTATTTTTTTTTTCTCACCTCCACGTGGTGTGATTTCATTGGACTCCGCACGCAACTCTACCTGTGAAATCCTGATGCAATATTTTTTCCAATATTTAACCACAACTAAAACTATTTGGGCTTAATTTTCCCTATTTAATGATAAAGTCTTTATCGTAAATTCTTAGGTGGGTTGAAAAGAAAAATTCAACAATAATTTTAAGGGCACATTTACATACAGTATAATTTCTAGATATTTACACATTTAACAGTTAAAACTTTGGCTTTAATGTTAAAAACACTCACTTTTTTTACCTGGCAACAAAAATATAAGTATTATTAATTTTTTAAAATGGAATATAATTTTCAATGCATAAGCGCTACAAATGTCAAATTTGAACGCCCAACTACTTCATAAATAAAAAAGGGAATTATATCCATAGAAGCCAAAGTGATGACAATAGCCCATTGCAGACAAGGTGTTTGATGCGCGACTAAAAATTGTAAAAAATTTGTGGTATTTTTGTGAAGTTTTTCTCATCTTATTAAACAATGAAAAAATGGTGCTGATGTTTTGCCACAAACAGAATTGTTTATTTGATTTTGGGGTGATTGCAGAGATCTGTTATAATTTCAAGAAATTGCTTTGAATAATATCTAATCCAGCAATTATAACTTAAATTTAAAATACAATCATCTATCAAATCCCAGCAAAAGATAGTGATGATTGTAACCTTTCCAAAATTCATCAAAAAATAATAATTCAAAAGTAATACATTGTTCTGAAAAAAGAACTAACATCATCCATCATCGTTGCTCTATCGTCATAGCTTGTAAGTCTTTCGTCTCTTCGATAATGGTTGTGATACTATCAAATTTTGAATCTAACGATCAGAGAATCTTTTCCATGATAGCCACATCTTCTAACTTCTCACCATTTCTTTTTAGTTGATTGGAAATGGTAATGACTCTAGAAAAGTAATCGGAGACCAACTCGCATTCTTTCATATGCAAAACATCAAATTGACTTCTTAAAGTTTGAAGTCGTACCTTTTTAATTTTCTCTTCTCTCCCTTATACGAAACCTCGGGCTTCTTCCATGTTAGTTTGGCCGAAGTAGCACTTGAGATCTTCTCAAAACCATCTTCATCTAAAGCTTGATAGATTGAGGAAGAGATCTGTTATAATTTCAGGAAATTGCTTTGAATAATATCTAATCCAACAATTATAACTTAAATTTAAAATCCAATCATCTATCAAATCCCAGCAAAAGATAGTGATGATTGTAACCTTTCCAAAATTCATCAAAAGATAATAATTCAAAAGTAATACATCGTTCTGAAAAAAGAACTAACATCATCCATCATCACGCTGTAGGGAAAATTATCAGCCCATTTTTTTCTTCCCCAATCCCTCATCTATCCAAAAATTACAGAAAACAAAACCAAAAACTTCCATCTATCACTCAAAGCTCATCATGAGAAGACTCGTCATCATCATCAGCGCCGCCATCTGATGCCCCTCCTGGAGCACCACCAGACCTCTGATAAACTTTGGAGATGATAGGGTTGCAGACTGCCTCCACCTCCTTTAATTTCTCGTCAAAATCTTCCTTCTCCGCATTTTGGTTATCATCGAGCCATTCCAATGCCTCCTTGAGGGCGGCGTCGATGCTCTGCTTCTCCTCGCTGTCGATCTTGTCGGCGAGCTTATCCTTATCATTGATTGTGTTCTTCATGTTGTAAACATAGGTCTCCAACTGGTTCCTAGCGTCGATCCTTTCTTTTACCTTCTTGTCTTCCTCGGCGAACTCCTCAGCCTCCTTGACCATCCGGTCAATCTCCTCTTGACTCAGACGGCCCTTGTCGTTGGTGATGGTGATCTTCTCGGATTTTCCGGTGCCTTTGTCCTCAGCCTTGACGTTGAGGATGCCATTGGCGTCGACCTCGAATGTGACTTCGATTTGAGGTGTGCCTCTGTTGTTCATTGAGATAATTGTAAGAAAGATTTAAAACATACCCCTTGAATTCCTTTGTATTTACATATCTACGAGTTAAAGTTTACTTTTTACATACAGGAACACCTTAGCTATAAAGGTGTGTTTCATTTTTTAAAAAAATGTTAAAATGATGCCATTTTTTATGTGATAAAAAAATCATGTGATATTAATGTAAAATGTAAAGTATATGTTTATTCATTGAGATAATTGTAAGGAAGAATGAAACTCAAGACCACTCAATTCCTATGTATTTACATATCTAGCAACTAAACTTAATTTTTTACATAAATATCATCTTCATTATGCATGAAAATGTGTACTACGCCTTCTAGAAGTTAAAAAGGTGGTATTTTGTGATGTGAAAGATTTATGTGGTACTAATGTACGAAGTATAGGTGTTATTCATTGAGATAATTGAAAGAAAGATTTACATACACACCAGTCAATTCCTAATATGTTTTGCATATCTTACACCTAGACTTCAATTTTCACATACATGCTATGCTACCTTACTTATGCATGAAAAAGGTAAATTTCACTTTTTAGAAGTTAAAATGGTTGTATTTTTTATGTGATATGAAAGCTTTATGTGGAATTAATGTAAAAAAGTAAAGTTTAGGTGTTAGCTATGTAAATACACAAGTAAAATTGCAGGAAGGATTCATTTAAGGAGAGAAATGAACCTAGGTGCGGGTGGGATTCCACTGAGATCAAATTTTCCAAGATTTCTGCAGTCCTTAGTGAGGCTCCTCTCACCCTCAAACACCTGCTCAAGAAGAAACGTTAGATCAGATAACGGGGCTTAGTTGTTTGTAGTTTTTAACACAATTCTAGAACTGAGGTTGAATATTTAATTGAGAAATTTTGATGGAGTTTATAAAAATAAATTCAATATCAAGTTTAATTCTAAATGTTAATATTGAAACATTTAGAAGTTTAATAATATAATACTGATGCATGGATTGAGTTGAGCTGACTCGTGAGTCGGCTCGATAAGAACAAGCCCCACTTGACTTGTGAACTCATGTTAAGCAGTATCAATATAATATAACAAAAATATATTAGAATTTAAATGTTTAAGTACAAAGATTATTAAAAAACATTGTTTTTTCTAGTAGGAAGTTATTTATTTTTAAATTTACTCTAATTTTTCAATCCTTTTAGCATTTTATTACCGTAGTTATTTAAGTTGAACCATTTTCTATTAGTCACAAGCAGGGTTTTCTTGTAAATAGGAAAGGAAAAAAAGAAACAAAGTTTAAAAAAACCCAATTCCAAAGCTCAATTGTAAGTACTAGACAATGTGTCACAACAGATTAGAGTACTAAATGTAGGAAATATGTGAAAAATATCAGTATTTGGTAAATATAATTCATACCTGGATGGAGACGGTAGTCTGCTGATCCTGATAGGTGGTGAAAACCTGAGATTTCTTTGTTGGGATAACAGTGTTTCTCGGAATCAACTTGGTCATGACACCACCAACAGTCTCGATACCAAGAGTAAGAGGAGCCACATCAAGCAGGAGAATATCTGGAAAGACACCCAACAGGAAAATCAGAACTTCAACTTTTCTGATTATAGCAAAATAAAAAGTTAAACTTGCTCTCTTGGTTTCATAAAAAGCAATTTACATATATACCTTTGGTTTCATCTCCACCTTCTCCACTTAGAATGCTTCCTTGCACAGCAGCACCAAAGGCTACAGCTTCATCTGGATTCACACCCTTGTTTGGCTCCTTTCCATCAAAGTAATCCTTCAAAAGCTGCTGAACTTTAGGAATTCTGGTGCTCCCACCAACGAGAACTATCTCATCTATTTGATTCTTTTCAAGACCAGCATCTTCCATGGCTTTCTTAACAGGTCCCATGGTTTTCCTGAACAGGTCATTGTTCAGTTCCTCAAATCTAGCACGAGTCAAAGGCTCGGAGAAATCAGTTCCATCAAAGAGGGCTTCGATCTCAACACGAACTTGGTGCTGGTTACTCAACGCTCTCTTGGCACGCTCTGCTTCCCGTCTCAGTTTTCCCAGAGCACGATTGTCCTTGCTAATGTCCTTGCCATGTTTTTTCTTAATCAATTTGATGAAGTACTCCATGATCCTCTGATCAAAGTCCTCCCCTGCAAATTCATGGAATTAATCTCAGCAAAAGATGTATGTCACAAATGTCTTTTTTACATATATGTTGAACTACAAGGACGGTACCTCCAAGATGAGTGTCGCCATTTGTAGCCAAGACTTCAAAAACTCCATTATCAATGGTCAAGATGCTCACATCAAAGGTGCCACCACCAAGGTCGAAGACAAGAATGTTCTTCTCCCCACCTTTCTTATCGAGTCCATAAGCAATGGCAGCAGCAGTTGGTTCATTTATAATTCTGGCAACATTCAGTCCTGCAATCACTCCAGCATCCTTCGTTGCCTGCCTCTGAGCATCATTGAAGTAAGCTGCACCGAAAAGTTAATCAGTTTCAACCAAAACAGGCTAGCAAAGCAGCCATTAATGAAATCTGAGCTCTTCTCACCCGGAACAGTGACGACAGCATCCTTGATCTTCTTCCCAAGGTATGCCTCAGCTGTCTCCTTCATCTTCGTTAAAATCATGGCGCTTATTTCCTCAGGACTAAACACTTTAATTTCACCATCCTTGATCTTAACTTGAATATAAGGTTTTCCATCCTTGTTCACAATCTTGTAGGGAACAAGTTTCATGTCCCTCTGCACCTCCTTATCCTCAAACCTGAAATCGAATTACATGAAAAAGTGTTCAAAACATAAACTTGTGTAATTGAATCAAACAACAGATTCATTAAATGAACGATAATATAGCAAACTCACTTCCTTCCAATGAGTCTTTTGACATCAAAAATAGTTCTTTCAGCATTCACAGCTGCCTGGTTCTTCGCAGCTTCACCGATCAACCTTTCGCTGTCGGTGAAGGCGACCCAGGAAGGAGTGATACGGTTACCTTGATCATTTGCTATAATTTCTACATGACCACCCTTGTAGACACCAACACAGGAGTACGTGGTGCCAAGATCAATCCCAATGACAGTTCCCAACTTGGTGGCTTCTTCCTTAGCAATGGAGAATGCGAATAAACAACCTGCAAAAACCATTTTATCATTATCATTATTATTATTTTTTCAAAATGGCTTCTATTTAGCACTAGAGAGGTATTGTGTAAGCTATTAACAATAAAATATTCGAGCCCGTTGCCTATTATGATTTTATAGTCACGGTGCTGTTCAATTGTTGCTGGATAGACCAACAACAATTATTTTACATTGAATCAAAACAATAATAAATCACCCAATTCCCATGTACTTACATATCTAATACCTAAACTTTTATTTTTACATGTATACCAACCAAATCTTTAACATCACATAAAAATTTTTACCATTTGAACTTTTAAAAAGTGAAATACACACCTTTCATACATAGCTATGGTGGCATGCATGTAAAAATTGAAATTTAGGCGTTAGTTTTGTATGCACAGGAAATGAGTGTTATGTATGTAAATCTTCCTACATCAAGGAAATACAAGAATTGCATGCATGGAGGTAAAGGGGGTATGGCATAAGAAACGAATTGTGGCCGTAATACTGTATCAAATCCACATGACATAAGATGTTCTAAGGAGAACAAAAGATCAACAAACACGTGCTTCCTAATTTGTCAAATGAAATTCGAGTTATTTGGTGCTTCACCCAATAAATTGACCTAGTGGTGACTAAGGAATGCATGAAATAAAAAACAATCCTACCTAAGTTTTTATCCTATGCCGCAATGTCAAAGGGAGAATTAAGATCTGCAGAAACATTCAAAATGACCCTAAAGAAATCCAAATCATACCATAAGGTATTTGGTTCAAAGTTACAGCTCTACATACTAATCAAACAATAAGATCTGCGATTATGCTTTGTTTCAGAATCTGACCTATTATCATTCTTTTTATTATTAATAACTTTAATGCTATTAATAGCTACTTTATTGACATACTTTGTTTTTTGCTGTTTAAACACAGTCTGTCAATTTCAGTTCTAATTTCCAACTTAGATCTTAAACAACAAAAGCATCGAATTGCCCCATGTTGCCTCATTAGAATCTAAACCTCGATTATCCTCACAAAATCTATTACGCCATCCCTCGGGTCAATACAATAAATACATATCAGAATCAAACAAAAAAATCACACAGTCTCTTACAGATCACAGCCATAAACAAGAAATCAACTAATCAGTCCAACAGTGAATCAAATCTAATGCCAGACAGATCCAAATCACCCCATTCATAAGCAAAATCAAGAAGAACTAACAGAGACGATTACACATCCATAACATACCTGCAAGTAGAAGCCCCAACAAAACCCGATCGCAAATCGATCGCCCCATCGTTCCAATCTCTCTCTCTCAGTCTGTGTGTACGCACTTTCTCTCTCTTTCTCTCTCTTCTGCGAAAGGTGATCTGAGCTTAAATAAAAGGATCGGGTCTCCGAGGTGGAGAGAGGCGGATCGATTTCTTCTGAACCAAAAACGTCATTTTGGTGACGTGGACCAATGAGATTTCGCTTTCTGGTGTTATTGGCCAATGAAAGTGGAGAGGACGTTGGGGAGATCTTGGCCGTCCGTTAAATAAATGGACGATGGGATCAAAGCAGCCTCGATCCCATGATCAGACGGTTGTTAGTGCGCGTTACGAGATCAAACGGTCTGGACTGCTGCTCGTTACGTGTCGGCTTATGTTGCGCCGAGAAGTAATTTTGTCGGCTCTAATGATCTGTGGCTGTTACAGATGTCCAGCTGAAGCCCGTTCACAAATTAGTTTAAAAATGAATTTAATTTCAAAATTAAGTGAAGAGTATTCCGATTAAAATTTAATTTTCATTAATTTTTAAATTCAAAATTTATTTAGGGTTGTTTAATTTACTGAAAAAATTGGAGTATAAGAGTAATGTGGTACAATAAAAATATTTTGGAGCTGTTAATTACAATGTGAAATAAATACAAGTCTTTGTATTTTTTTATTTATTGTAAGAAAATAAATAAAAGCTTCGTCTGATATACTATGATGAATTTTACATTATGGCGGATTTTATAAGACTTCGTTCATGACGGATTAAAGCCGTCGAGCATCTCTGACGGTATAATCTTGCTGGGTCTTATATTATTGGTTGATTTCATGACTTTATCCATAATGAGTAAACATTGTTAAACATCTTCGGTCGTACATCATAGGACGTGTCTAGCGGATTTTGTTCAAAGTTGTCCATAATAAGTTAACACTGTGGAGCATCTTCGACCATAAAATTTAGGACAGATCTTACGTAATTGATCAAATTCATTTGACTTTGGCCATAATAAGTTAATACTATCGAGTAACCTATGACAAGTCTTACATCCTTTGTGAATTTTATTCAACTTTGTTTATAATAGGTTAACACTATCAAACATCACCGGCTATACAACCTATGACAGGTCATTGGTGGATGTCATTCGACTTCATTCAGAGCAGGTTAACGTTGTCGAGAACCTTCAACTATACAACCTAAGTTGAGTATTACATCCTTAATGGATTACAATCAGCTCCATCCTTTACAAGTTATGATTATCAAGCAGATGTTTCGACTAATAACCCATAATAAGTTGTGAAAATCTAACTATAGAGTTTTTTCATCGATGGTAACACAACCGGGGACGAGTTGACATTGTTTGAGCAACTATAAAAATTTTTTATAACTCTTAGCTCAATAAGCAATTTTTTAATCTAAGACTCCACTGAGTAAAGAGTGAAGTGATACTAAACAAGTGTAATATGAGATTAAAGATATGCACTATCACAATGTGTGAAGAGTTATATCAAGCGGATAAAGAGTTACAAAAATTAACACACGGACTACATCAAATGCAAGAAGAGCTACAAATGCTGACATGCTGTCACAAAAGTGATAAATAAAGACCATCAATACAAACATATTGACACAAAATATTAATCTACGTCAAAATCTTCTTCCATTTTCAGAGATATGCTCTTGCAAAATTTTAAGCTTTTTTCCTTTTTCTGAGTAAGAGGGGGCCTCAAAAAGGTAACCAACAAGGGGGGCCCTGGTGTCAACATCCATCCAATAGTGCATCCTAGTCCTCTTCAAGAGCCTTTATATTCGCTCAACAAGCTCTCACATTCTCGATATTCTGACTGAGAATAGTTCTTGCTTCCATCAGTTCTTCTCAAGTATTCTTCAACCTGGTGTATAATCCAATCTTACATTTGATTAGTTAATCTCCCAAGGTTAATATCTATTTTGCACCAGCATTATACACCCGTTTATCCAAAGAATATATTTGATGTTAGCAAACTTTATATTTCTTCCATTTGAAGAAAGATTCGGCTCATCTTTGGTAAGTGTCAGTATTGCATTCTTAGAATTCTAGTTTTTTATCTGATTTTTGGTGGAAGGAGATCCATGAACCTCAGAATCTCAAAGCGCGAGAAAGTATCAGTATTGCATTCTCAGAATTCTAGTTTTTTATCTGTTTTTTGGTGGAATGAGATCCATGGGTCTTGAAATCTTAAAGTGCTAGAAATCTCTTCTACAAAGTGCTACAACAATGCAAAAAATCTCTTTCAGAAAGCGTAACTGCAATAATAAAAATCTTCTCCATAAAGTGAAATAACGTGTAAATTTCATCCCAAAAGTGCAACAGTAACGTAAAAAATCTACTCCAAAAAGTACAAGATAGAAAAAATTACAACATCGGGAAAAATTCCCTTCGGAAAGCTTAATAGCAATGTGAAACCTCATATATTAAGTATAATGGTAGCGTAGAAAATCTCATCATGAAAGTGCAACGACAAAACAAAAAACCTCCAAAAAGCACAATAGCAGTACAAAAAAATTTCTTCAGAAAGTACAACAATAACGTGAAAGGGAATTATGGGATGCACAACTCCAACATAAAAGGGGTATAATAACAGACCAATGGAACACTGGGGTACACAACTCAATCGCAAAAGTGGCACAACAGTAGACCAAGGGAACTTCGGGGACTGTGTAACTCTAGCACAGAGCGGGCATAACAGCAAGCCAAGAGACTCTGGGCACCTCATGGATGAAGTGTTTTTAATTCTTCCATTTTTGGCCTTTTTATAGGCTTAAAAATGGCAAAAAATTCCAAAGAATTGCCAAGTTTTTGTTTCTCTCGCAATAACCCGTCATAGTCACGGTGTTCAAGACAAATTCATGGCTTTTGCGCATTGCAATATGCGCGTGAATTAGTTGTTGAACGCATGTTAGCATGCTGCTTGACTTAGCAATGGTGCCTGACAAATTTGAACCCCCACACATTGGCCCACATCCTGCTTGCATCTCCGATCCGCACACATTGGCGCAACCGACCCACTCCACTAGCACACATCAACCAACTCAGTGGCCCGAAGACGCGCCCGTGCCTCTCTCATGCTTGCCATTGTGCTTCTGCCTCCATTTGCCACCATTTTCATGGGTCATCGACCGCCGCTGCCTACCAAAGTTTGTCACCACTGTTCACCGCCCGCCACTATGCATGAAACTTTTCAACACTTTTGGAAATTTTTAGAACTTATTATTATTATGATAATTATTTAACGATACAAGCAAAATCACTCAAAAATTGGAGGACAACTGATACATCATCAACAAATTTTCTTATTTGAAATGAATCTCGAGACACATTGGCACAAATCTTGAGGTTTTTTAGCAAAATATACTGAAACTCAAATTAAAAATCATTAAAAACTTTGATTTTAGCAAGTTTAATGTCAAACTAATCGGCTTTGGGAGACAGATCCATTAATACCAAAATTTATTCAATTTATGTTGAATCAGGCTTATAATCAATGAATTCAAATTATGACAAGTTTATAGTCAAATCGAGTGTCTCGATGACACAAATCAAATGAGTCTACTATCACTAAATTTTGGCATTATCAATGTACTTAAATGTCCCAAAAATATCAACTTATCAAGGGAATCATTTTGGATCATTTGATTAAGTGGTCCATATTCCCGTCTTATTTACAGGTGGTGCCTTTGCTAGACTCCATAGATTGAGTCTCGCTCCTTTCATAAAAGAAGGACCGAAAACTAGGGTGATTTTAACCTGAAGGAGGAGTGGAATCTAAGAGTTGTTCTGGATTGAAAAGCCAATGATCATTTTATGCCTCTGTAGTTGTGAAACACCACCCACCTGTTACCTTTAACTATTGTCGATCGCCCACAGTCGTCGTCATCAGTGGAGCTTGCAGTGTAACGACATGCATTTCAACAAATATCTTGCAAAGTAATAACATACATTCCGAAGCAAAGGATTGTGCAAAGCAACAATCTGCATTACGGAGTAACAAAGCACCCTACAAAGTAATGAAGTTTCTTAAATATTGTACAATGACGTATCTCAGATACGACATGTCAAAGTTTTGGTAATAACTCTATAATACATTAACATTCTTCAGACTCAAGAATTCCTCTCCTTTCATTATTATCGACAAGCGATAATCTCTATTACAACCATCTACCAATGTAGCACTAACTACAACCTGCTGGCCAGTTGTCGCTCTAGCAACTCACCATTATGGTGACCAACTACAGTCTATGTGGCTTGTAACTCATATAAAGTCTAACTTCGGTATACAACATATGTGATTAACTACGACTTACATAAATCACATCTTCTACAACTTCTAACCCCAGCCTTTGTGACTTACAAATGTTATTGCGCTCACCATTACGACCTATGTGACCATCTACAACCTACGTGACTCAAAATTAAAACTGCTCCCAACTTCAATCTCTGTAGCCTACAAAATTAATTGCAGCTAACTACTACGACCTATATGACTAACTATGACCCATAGGACTCATGGCTCATACAATTCAACTCCAGCCTATGTGGCCTACATATATTATTACAGCTCACCACGACGACATATGTGGCCAACTACAGCCTATGTGGCTCACAGCTCATACAACACCTAACTCCAACCTCAGTATCCTACAAACATTATTCCAGCTCACCGCTACGATTTATGTGACCAACTATAACATGCATGCCTCATAACTCAAGCAACTCTCAAGTATAGCCTGTGTGATCAACTACAACCTATGTGGCTCACAGTTTGTGCAACTCCAAACTTCTATTTCTATGACTTACGGGCATTAATGCATCTTTCTAATACAATTTATATGTTCAATACCTCCATTACAAGCCTTTGTTATGTTCCTTGTGGCCAGTTGACACTACTATAACTCACCATTTAAGCCTACATGTTTAACTGCTATCATCACAAACTTCCATTACGGCCTTTATGGCCAACAAACACTCATGAAGCTACCAATTGTGGCTTATATGACTAATTACTAATGTGGTTTTAAACTACCGTCTATAAGATAAGCCAATGCTATTACAACCACCGAGTACAACATCTGTGGCGGAAAACTGCCTTTGTAACTATTAGCAACCGTCATTACAACCACTATCACTATTATTGCCCATAACTACTGCTCAATTGTGGTTATTTTCACCGAACTATTATTGTATATAAATTCTATAATTCAATCTTTTCTAATCAAGAAGAAAAATAAATTTATGTACTTACAATTACATGATTATTTTAATTTGATCGGACCCCGTGGTTTTTTCCTTATCAGGTTTCTCACATAAAACATCTTGGTGACTTCTACGACTACTTTTATGTTATCTTTGTGTGTGCTGTATTTTCATACAAAGTTGAGATACTATCACTTTACAGTCACGAACCTTCTAGCAAGTAACAGGTTGATGGAATAGGCTAAAAAATTCAGTCAATATAGTTGCAAAAATTTTAGTCCAGCATCGGAAAGCGAAACGAATATTTGTCCTTTAAATCCAAATCAATTTGCCGTTGTTACAAGCTTAAATAGCGTGTATGTATGTGTGCTCCGATATAGTTTTCAATCTCTTGAAGTAAGAAGAATTTGCCGTGGGCTCTTTGTAAATAGTTGTTGGGCTCAATCACAGACCACGGCCCACATGGTCCACCTATGAATGTCAATTTCTGACAATTCTTTGAATTCCTTTTTAATACGTTTAGTTTGTTAAAATTTGCCAAAAAAATTTAAAATGTTAAATGCAATATTTGAAAATTTTATATGACTAATGAAAAATATTTTATTATTGTGTTTGGTGATTATGTTATCAAAGTTTTTCATGCGGTCAAATTCGATACATTTTACATAAAATTTTTTTATATTAATATTTAAGATAAATCAGATTCTAATTTTTACAAATTTATGGTTAAACTGAGCGACTCGATACTACAAACTAAAAGACAGAATATCAAACATTTCAAATATAAACAGTGGCTGACCATCATCAAACTTCGCTCTTCAGTTGTCGCCGATCAACATAGGTCTGGGCTCAATTCTTAAGACAACTTCCTCTTGTACTGACTTCGCAGCTCGAAAGATTGTGTAACTATTTCTCGCTTGTGGGACAATGGACCGTACTTGTCTTCTCCAGTTTATAGTCAACCTCTTTGATTGGCTGCGGAGGATGACCGTTACTCTCTAAGTTTTCTCTTTAAAACATGTTTTATAATTTCACTTCTCCTTCTCTTCCTCCCTCGTCCTTCAAGTAAAGATATTAGGCCCATTTATAGCACTTTAGAGAGGAGAATTTTAATTATTTGACGCCTAAGTTCCCTAATCATCTCATCGGACGGTTCATATCAATCCATCTTTATCATAAGTATATTATTAGGATTGTGTGTCTTAATGACCTCGTGATAGAGCGATATTTGAATGGTTGGATTCCTCTAGTCAACTCGCTCGATTCAACTATAAATATGTCAGATTTAGAGTTCATTCGACCAAGCAATTGCAAATCCAAAGCTTTCAGTTGTGCTTCAATGGCTTGATTTGGGTCTAATTAGATCCAAATTAAACCAAAGTTGACATCATTTATTATTATTAATTTACTTAAATTTGGCCCAAATAATTTAAATTTGAATTAAAAAAATACTTATATAAAAAAAATATTGAGGTTCACCCTTCATAATATTTTGCTGATAACATATCAATCTATATATTTTGACACCTTCTATGGCCGTATAAGTTCTTATGTCTAATGTTTTAATATATATATATATATATATATATATATATATATATATATATATATATATATATATATATATATATATATATATATATATATATATATATATAATCACTTTGAATTTTTTAAAATTCTTATTTATTAGCTCTCAATTATTTCAGAATAATGAAGACTTTTAAATTCTTAAAACTCAATCAAAATATATTAAATTAATAATTTAAAAGTACTAAAACTTTAAGAAATGAAAAGTTTCATATTACCTATATTAAAAAATGGAAAATTTACGTACATACCAGATAATTCCATGTATTTACACACTAACATCTAAAATTTGTTACAATAATTTGATGTTATAAATTCATGTATAAAAATGTTTATTTCATTTAAAAAAAATTATTAAAAGTAATATTTTTTTATGTGCTATAAAAAAATTTGAGTTATACATATAAATTTATGAGTTTCAGTGCTGGGTATATAAATTCATGAGAGTTGTGTTGTTGACACATGTAGTCTATCTCTTACCACAAGATATGTTGCTCAATATCCGGCATGCACGAGTAACAAAATAAAATAAAATAAAATAAAATAAAAATTATAAAATATCTCATAAGAAAAAAATTCAAAATAATTGATTGCCGGCGTCAAGGCAGCGAAACTCCTAACTATCAGCCACCTATCAAATGCCAATTTTTTTTAATTGATGAGTTCGAGCATGGAACTTTTTGGTACTCGAGAAAGTAATGTTAATTACAGTAAAACAAATTATAAGCCACGGCTAAACCTGGGCATCGCGCGGTTCAGAGTTAACACGGGCAGGTTGATCAGTCAAAGTGGGTTCGTGTCGGGCTTGACCCCAATTTCTATTTGAAAACCCATAGCCAAGCTCGCTCAATTAAAGATCGGGTCGGGTTTGGCGTCGCCGACGTGCGGGCCATAGAAAAATATTTGTTTCTCTTTCCTTTGATTCTAAGCATTTAATGGAGTCGGGATTAGATCTAGGTGTTGGGAAGACCGGGTTTTTTCGGGATTTGATTAGTCAAAGTTGGCTCGAGTCAGGCTAGAGCCCGGTTTCTATTTGAAAACCCATAGCCAAGCCCGCCCACTTTATAAATCGGGCCGGGCCAAGCCGGGCCAAGCTGGGCCGCGGGCCTTCTAAGCTACTTTTTTCTCTTTCCTATGATTTTAAGCATTTAATGGAGCCTTAAAGTATATGGGCATTTGCAATTTGGCATTCTTTTATGGGTTATTTTCATAATGCACATGATTATGTATAACAAAATCATAATTTTCATATACTACCATAGCATATGGTATAAATAAAGAATATTGGACACACGGTAAATCCAATCGCCTCGCTAATTTTTTGACGAGTAATATACATCGATCATTGAAGAATGAAATTCTCATCAACCTCATTTAAAATGATTACAGTCAGTGAATGAGATCGTCGAAGGCATGACACACGGTGCTCGACAACTATCGGCAGTGGTCAACGAAGGCATGAGGCTCCACGATGATCGTCGGTGCTTGACGGCGGTCGGTGGTACTCGACAACGGTCGGCGGTGGTCAACTACGGCAGGGGACTCGACGGCGTTCGGGAGTCGTTGACAACAGTTGGCAGTAGTCAACGACGGGGGCGGCGAGCTGCTGAACCTTGCATAGGTAATGCTCTGAAAAAATAAAAAAGGTTTTAAAATAGTGAAAAAAAAACATTTTCTATATTTTTATTATTTTAAAAACATGTCTCATGAGTTTTAAAAATAAAATTAAAAAAAATAATAATAAACAAATACTATTTGTCTGTTTGAACAAAGGTGATGATTTAAAAGTCCTAAGAAATGAAAAGATTATATTACTTATATTTAAAAAATAGAAATTTACACACATATTCCTCAATTTCAATGTATTTACATATTTACCTCTAAATTTCGATATTTATATCCATAATAATTCGATGTCATGCATAAAAATGTGCATTTCATTTAAAAAATAACATTCAGTAATAGTAATATTTTTTTATGCGATGCTAAAAAAATTTTATTGCTATATATATAAATAAAAAAGTCCCGGTGCTATATATATAAATACATAAAAATTTTATGGTTGACACGTGTAATCTATCTCTTATCACATGATTTTGTGCACAAGTTCGTGCGTACACGAGCAAAA
>NEWO01000029.1:361864-377900 GCA_003013225.1 Phalaenopsis aphrodite
TATATATATATATTGATATTTGAAGTTAGAATAATATATGATTGTTGAATTTTAAGTTGTCATTCGTGTTGATAATTTTAGAGCAAATAAAACAAGAATCAACACAAATCCAGACAAAAAAACAGAGTTGTAATGATGTTTGTCAAAGATGTCTAAGTCATCGAAAACAAAATTGCAGTTTTTATTTTAATTTCAGAAAAAAGTGTACAAAACTTGTCTGGGGTTAAAAACAAGACATATATAACTCTGACGCACAATATATAATTACGAAATTACCTCTTTAAGGTACCGTTGGGGTGTTGCCCCTGCACTCCATCACTTGTCCCTTATCTGATATACGAGTCATACCCAACAATTCGGCAATACACGTCTCTTGAGTTAGAGCCGATAGAAAAAGAGGGAGAGAGAGAGAGCAACCACTATAGAGAGTTTGGTGGGAGAATTCTTTATTCACCTTTTAACATTCTATTTATAAATTTTACAATTTTTTAAAAAAAACACATTTATTTTCTTCATCTTAAAATTAAAATAAGGGTATTATTTTCCATAACTAAATGAAAAAAAAAGAAATTGTTTATTTTCTTGCACTAAAATAATAATAATATTGATAATTTAGTTAATTTATTTGATAAATAGTTTAGTTATAATACTTTTATAAAAATACTTTCCACGAAATTCTACATTCATCCTATTAAAATTTTGCTATTACCATCACACAGCTTTTATCAAAATAGTTTAAAAATAATTAAATATTTTAATATTGTCCAAAAAAGTATTAGGTTTGGACATATAAACATTTTTAGTAAGCTTTTTTTAAAATAATTTTCACATATTAAACTCATTCCAATTAACTAATCATAAATCTGACGAATCAATGATTGTTTAATATATATTTTTTAATATTAAATATTTTTACCATAAAAGTATGCAAAAGAATTATTTTTTATCATATTAAATTGTGAAAGCTTGTATCGGAAATCATTGCAATACCTTTTTAATTTACAGAATATTAATCGAATATAATTTTGTAATTAAAGACGTGGTTTTGAATTTAATTAATTACAAAAAAAATTACAAAAAAAGAAAAAAAATATGGCGATATCTAAATGCTGTGTCAACTTGAGATTAAGGCCACGGAACACATCAATTTCAGGGCAGCTTTCCAGCTGTCGTTGGTATGGCATTAATTGCGTAAAGATATTGATAAAGAATATGACGTATTGTTCAATCACTATTTATTTTTTTCATTTTTTCAAATTTTTTTAATACTTACAAAATAAAATTAGAATATAACAAGAAATAGAGTTTTTTTTATCGGTTTTTATTTTAATTATATATATATTTTTATTTATTTTTAGAGGAGCACAGAAAAAAATATTGTTGTATGTTTTTTTAAATAGTTAAAACAATGACTATTGTTCATTGCTCGGTCGCCCCTTGGTAATGTTTCGTGTTTGGTGGAGCGAGAAAAAAGTAGTATATGCTAGGGGCGGTCAAGTTTAATAGTGGAATGTACGTGGACCCAACCGTTTTATTAAAATGATAGTTTTTTTTCTTAAAAAATACATATATTTAATCAAATATATTTTATATTTTTTATTTTAAAAATTATAAACATATCTGTTCCAAATGCATTTTCTAATAACAAAAAACAAAAAAATAGAACAGGACAAAAATAAAAATAGAACACAGAAAGTGATCTCAAACAGAACTATAATTATCGGGTTATCATCTCATTCATTTAATAGTTATTGAGAGAAACTAATCATAATAGAGGATTTAATATAGAAGCTTTCTCGGCTTTTTTAGTGCACTTGGAGTCACCAGCTTATCTAGTTATATATTCCTCTTATTTGAATAAATCTTCATTTTGAATCATTATAAATTTCAAAAATACGACAAAAAATAGACAAAAAAATTTAAAAAAACAAGCTTAATATATATATATGAGTAATCCTCGTGTGATGGAGCAATAATATACATCTGAACATGTTTTGATCAAAGTAGCTCGAAACACCATATCTGCGAAAATAATCCATCTATAAACCGCCCATAACGAAATAATCAAACATAGTATTTTTGTTATAAGGTCAAAAGTTTCCCAATTGAACATACCCTCTCATTAAATACACCCTGGGGGATACCCAAGAATACCCTCCATAAAAGTACTTTCATTTATATTATCATGAACCTCGAGAATATGTCATCAAATGATGATCATTTTGTATTGAAACACTCTGATGTTTCAAAGATCTTACTAAGCCACATGATAGAGAGTGAGTCTCTCACATCCCAATATACACAACGAAGATATGAGAAATGTCAAGCATATGATATGCAAAAAATGTCAAACAAACGACATGCAAATGACAAGCATGCATAAATGTTAAGTGTCAAACAAACTAAGTTATGTGATCTTTATAAGTGAGAATCACACACCTTGGTGTACACACATTGTGCCTTGTAGGAGTTTAGTGGCTAGGAAGTATGACCCATGCTTGATGCAATGTGAAATACCTACACACTCTAGATGATGTCAATAAAAGTGAGATAGATGTCTTATGAGTCAACTCCTCCCAACGTGTGCAAGTGTCCATCCACGTGGCTACAACGTTGTATGTGGGGAAGACACTTACTAGCGTGGGTGCTCGAATGGACACCACAAGTATGGATGTTTGAAGAGGCATGCAAAATATGGATGCACAAAAAGACATCCATACATATCACATGCAAAACATACAAAACAAAAATATTTTACATGTGATGAAATAAAACATAGACATAAAGTCAAAAAGATATTTCTTACATATGCAAATAAAACATGCAACATTCAAGAAAGTATACAAGCAAACAAGTTATATGTCGACCAGGTCGTGATGGCCGGTCGAAGTAAAAAGAGTGGGTGATCGGCTTGGAATGGCCGATCAGACCCAAAGCACAAAAACGATGTAACTAAGCACATTGCATACTCTCGTGCACCTCCTGACTATGGTCTCAGTATCCTATGAACGTCTTTTCAACCCAACACTACAACCTACGTGGTTCACGACTCGTACTCCGGCTCTCGCGGTCTACGGACGTTGTTGCTACTCACCACTATGACTTACGTGGTCTAATGTTCGTACAACGCCTGACTCTGGCCCTTGTAACCCACGGACATCATTGCAGCTTACGACTATGACTTGTACGACCTACGTGGTCCATAACTTTTGCAACTCCCTATTACAACCTCTATGGTCAATCGATGTTCATGAAACAATCATCTACGACTCACTTGACCAACTACTGTCATGGTCATCAACGACGACGATGACTTCTACAATAAGCTACCACCAGAAAGTCAAGCAAAAACATCAACCTACCTCCCCGCAAATCCAACTCAATAAAATAATTGAGCTCTTCCCCATCACAAACCATCCCACGAACGCTCTAAAGATTTCTCATAAAGGATCAAGAATTGACAACGTAATTGAGCTTCACAGTCATCCCACAGATGCATGCACTCTCATCAAGGAAAAAACTATCTATTGAGTTACGATGAACCACTATCTCGTTGATGACCTGCTCTAGTATTGTCGGTAGGAGCTCATTGTGCAGGGATCGAGGGTCAATAGTCGAACTAAATCGATAAAATCTAGCTGATTGAGTCAGTCTTACTTACTGAAGGTAATCAATACCAGCTGACCAAGTCGGCCTTACCAAGCCAAAGCCATACTAGCCCATCTGTCATGTTATAGGACAACAGAGTAATATACTTGTATATATAAAAATAAAAAATATACTCTAATATATCCAATAAAGTTGGAACAAAAATGTAACATCACATATTATACTATCTCGTGTAAATATAGTGAACATTTCATGAGGAAATATTAATAAATAAATTTTTTCACTATTCACAAATCATAATTCAACATTTTGATTTTTAATATTTTCAGTCATGCCCAGGGCAAAAAAAAAAAAAATATTAGAAATTTATCCCCGCAAAAGGATAATGATACGAACAGGGAAAAGCACGCGTATGGCTAACCCAGCGGTGTGGAACACCGTCAAGGAACTATGATCGGACGGCTCCAATCGAGTTCATCTCTCACGCCGTGATGTAATTTCACACGTGGCAGCAACAGGTACGAGGAAAGCCGCGCAGAGCCCCACTTGCCTCGCCTTTAAATAGGCTTCAAAGCTCCTTCGTTAACGTCGCTCAAAATATTCAACACTCAAGTCTTCTATTTGCTACCGTTGAAGAGTTCAGCAATTTGGAACCCTTTACTCTTTTCAGCAGCCGCAAGAGACGGTGATCGGTATGCGTCCGATGAGCTCCTCGATTTGAAATTTAACAATATATTTAAGTTTTTCATTGATTTCTGTGCGTTTTTTCTCGATCGGATTAGGGTTAGAAGGAGATTATGTTGTTTAGGACTTTGGGAAGGGAGGAACAAGAGAAACCCTAATTCTTGCTCTTAGATTTGGTTTTAAGTTTTTCACTGAATGAAATTTCACACCCCTTAGTTCTTTAAATTAGGTTTGGATTTCCCTTCTGTTTATTCCCCTCTGTTCTTTCTTTTTTAAGTTTCTGAATCCGCTAACAGATGTCCGAACAGTCAAAATGGTTTCAGATTTAGAAACAGATTAGCAGAACAATTGCTTGTTGGAAAACTTGATTTATTAATATCTCACCGTGGAACTGTTCCTCTTTTTTACAGAAATATGGATGTTGAAACAACTTTGAACGGATGCTTCAATAATCTCGTCGTGGAACCCTCGCTGGATCTCGATCCCTCTTCTAAAGCACTTTCTTCCTGCGCCTCCACAGCTTGCTTTGACTGCAACATCTGCCTTGAGTTCGCCGCCGATCCAGTCGTCACCCTCTGCGGCCATCTCTACTGCTGGCCCTGTATTTTTCGCTGGCTCGATCTCGGTACCAGCCATCGCCATTGCCCTGTCTGCAAATCCTCCCTCTCGGAATCTTCCCTAGTACCACTCTATGGCCGCGGTCTCGATTCCAAACAACACGACCGTGAAGACCGCAGCATCCCTGATCGACCTCGAGATCACCGGAAATTGGTTTCTCAGGCCGTCGCAAGTGATCTCCATCCACCCCTAGAGGTGAGGCAGGGTGCTACCCTGTATCAGAACCACCAACTTTACGGCAGCGATTTGACGAATCATGTCGGAGTTCTGCACTCCAACGCTGGGGTTTTGCTTGGGGAGTTTGCTTTCGCGATGCTTCCGAGGGTATTTAGGAACCAAGAAGATCTCCACACGAGCTTGAACCAGTCAGCGACAGTGGGTAGGAGGAATCAGAGGTGTAGGCAGGAGCTGATGGTGGAAAGCTGGATGAATCAGCTGTGGATTTTTCTTTTCTGTTGCGCTGTTATGTGTCTGGTGTGCTTCTAGAGAGGAAGAAGCCATGGAAGGTTTGAGTTTTCTTCTTCTTCCTATGTGGCTTATAGTATAATATGAACAAGGAAATGTATAGTTGCTCCTTGAAGAAACTTTTCTACAGGGATGTATAGAAGTTGTGCGAAGCAGATTATGTAAGCTATTATTTTTATTGTGGGAGAGATTACCGCAATATTGTTTGATTTATACAAGTGTATGGGTAGTATTTTACCGTTATAACAATTTTTACAAAAATTGTTGCTTGGCATTATTCCGAAGGCAATATCTATTTAATTTTTCGAGTGAAGTGTATGATACGCCATTAATCAGCGGATCCGAATCTCGAGGCATGACATTAATATTAGAGTAATTTTTAAGCCAGAAACATTCAACTTTAATTAAAAATTATTCAAAATTATAGTCGAATTGATCGAGTCGATGAGATTGACTCAATTATATCAAAATTGGTCTAATTCAAATCAAATCAAATTCATATTAAAATATTAAATCACTTTTAAAAATTTTAAGTGCATAATTGTAATGACAAATGAATTTTTAAATTTGACGAGCTTATAGTCGAGTCAAATTGAGTTTCTCAATAAGACGAATCTAATAAGCCTAATATCACTCAATTCTAATATCATTAAGATATTTAAATGTCTACAAAACACCGTCTGATTAAGGGAAGCTTCCCGGGTCGTTTGTTTAGAGTGATTCAAATTTCCTCCTTATTTGCAATCTGAATTATATAAATTAGGTCATAATCTCTTCTTAAGAAGAGACTAGACCTTGAAAATGTGGGAGACCAAAGCTTGAAAGAGAATGAACGAGGTCCCAAGTTCTACAAAGAGGATCCAACAAACGCCGCATGCTTTTGCGGTTGACAACCACCTTTGAGCACTGCATATCAGTTTTCTTCGACAGCCATTGGCCGCACTTGTTCCTTGTGACGAAGCTACTTGTTGTATCATAGCGGGGATGCACGTTGTCAAACAATGAACAACGAAACAAAGCAGCACATCCTTCTGAACACTTGCAACAACGCTCCTCAAGTATAGGATACTAGTCTCAACAATTGATAATAACTACAATCATCCCCTACCATTGTGCAATGAATCTTATATCTTGAGAAACTGTGTAGGCCTCTCACGCCTAGGAGACAAGAACCCGTGCATGTAATCATCAATACATAGTGGATTATTCTAACTCGATCAAATCCCGAAGTTTTATATATTTTCGGTTTTTTCACATCAGTTACTCTAATGGTTATTTTGTTTTTATGTGAGTGTGGGTTTTCCAAGTAAAAATATTTGGCATTTCTATTTGTTATTTTTTTTTAACCTGAGTAGATGTTGGATTCTCGTACCTCTAAAACGATAATTCAGAGTTCTACCGCCACGAACTTCTTAGCACACATTGTCAAAATAGTCTTGGACCATTTTCATGGGTTGTTTTAATCTCAAAATTTGTAGAAGTGCTAAAATAGTCTTCAATTATTTTTAAATTGAGCTGTTATAGTCTCCATAGGAACTATTTTAGTCCCAATTTACATTGAGAGATTATTTTGATACTTCGATAGCTTCTCAGACTAAAACGATCCAATACGAAGCACTTTACTCCTTATTTCATTGTATGGTAGAAAAACCTAAAACGTTTTTCTTATGTCAAGCAAGGGGAAAATATTTGCGTACATAAGACGTACACAGCGCTGCGTACGTCAGGGGTTATTCAGGGGTACAGGGGTTATATCCGGGTTATACCCCCCTGTACTCTCCGTGTAACTCCCTTGTGACCTCCGTGTAACTTATTTGTACCCATGAAACTATAGAAACACGAAACTCATTTGTAAGTTATAGTTAATTTACAAAAAGGTTACATGGGGGTTACAGAGAGGTATAACCCCGATATAACTCTTCTGTACCCCTAAATAATCCCTGGACATATGCAGCGCTATGTACTTCTTATGTACACAAATATTTTCTTAAGCAAGGGATGGCTGTGCAAGAAAGAGAATTTAATTATTAACTTTAACTAGACAAGCAAAATGATGATGTTTCTAAAGAACATTAGCAGACGTGTAATTTCTTAGCATCATATATCCATGTCTGCGTCGCTCCGCAACCATGTGTCCGAAATTTGACAATTAATGCTAGTTGACTCTCATTATTGAGCTTCATCCCAAACAAAGAAACCATTTTCATGAAGATCACGTGAAGAACTGATATTATATACGATCAATAAATACCAGATAAAAGGAAACAAAGGTCTCCAATATGTTGTTGTTAAAATGTTAGATAATTTTCAATGACATAAAAACATTAATAGAAATATGCATAGCACCGAGATGGGAAGAAAATAAAGGGAAAAAAAGTATGGGATCTGACCTAGTTAAAATTATTTACTTTGCATTTTAGATTATAAGGTTTCATTATTCTCTCTAATCGGAGAAGATAAAGTTATAAAATATGATAATTGATTTGTCTTTTTTATTGAGTTGATAAAATGTATTGTTGATCATGTGGCGATGATTAAGAGGCAGGAACTAGAATAAGTTGAGATATAATAATTAATAATGGTTGTGGATTACAATTGTTGATTGTTATTGGCCTCAAGTTTTCTCTCAAATTATAGACAACTTCGCTTGAAAGTTGGTTGTATTCATCGACTAATTTTTTTAGCTTCTAAATAAGGAAATTGAAGAATTAAAAGTACATAAAAATATGTCAGCACTAATTACGAGGAGATCTGAGGGCGTAGAAGAATAGAGTATAACAAGGGAGGGGTCCAATGATAAATAACCATGATGCCCATTTCTTCGGCCAAGTGAAGCTGTCCGAGCTAGAGTCATTAAGGCCAGAGCTAACACAACCATGAAAATGACGAAAAGACAACCAAACAATCCCAGTGAACCACTTTAGAAGAACCTATCCAAAGAATTAAAATTTAGTTCTTAGCATGTTTGAAATTCCCAAAGACATTCAGTGGTCCCTCATCAGTTATCAATGATCAATAGCTAGACTCGATCAGTCGATCGACTCATGCTAACTAAGCTTCGCCAACTGAACTTATTTTGTCAACCCAAAGCCAATTAAATCCCAGTCGACCAAGCCACATAATAACCAAACAATAAACTCATATTAATATATATAATATCAAAAAATACCCCAGTACAAACCCCTTTAAAATATGATAAAAAATATTACACCATTATATTATGAATAAGACTTGATGTATTACTTCTCATTGTTGTTCACTCATCCCCCTCTATCCCCATACCTATGCCTATTCTTTGACTATGATTCACGGATAAATCATTATTCAAAATGCAATTTATTTAAATTTAATCTACCCAGTCAACCAAAAAAAAAGAAAAAAAAGAAAAAAAGGTCTTGAATTGAATATATATATATATATATATATATATATATATATATATATATATTGTGGATTATGCATGGTTTTTATATACTAAAAACCAAATGGCCTATGAGCCATCCATTAAATATAAATTTTCAAGTGCAAATAATAAAATTAGATCATGTATATTAATATGGATATCGTACTTATTTAAATATTTATAACTTATTTTGCACGGTCAAAATATAAACTAACATTTTGAACTTTCAAATATAACTAGGAATTTCATTTAAATACGGTGTCAAAATTTTTTTTGATTTTTTTTTTTTTTAAATAAGTGGAGTTGCCCAACTACAACGCGGCCAGTGCATCGTCTTTTAAAAATAAAAGAATTATGCAAATTTTAATTTATTTTTCTAATAATATAAAATTAATTTTTAATATAAAAACATAAAAACCTTATTTTTTATTGTTAAAAACGGTGGAACCCGGTCTACTATGCTAGGGCGGTTATTTTGTTTTGGAGTCACACCTTTTTCACAAATAACCACTTGTCTTCCACTTTTATGAAGTGAAACATCTCTTCGCTCTCTCTCGTTCATGATTAAAGCTTCGGATGACTCTCCTTAGGTTTAGCAGTCATGCTTTGAGTTCTTCTTCGGTTTCCTCCGGATAGAGGAAGGTTTCCTCGAGGCAGAGGAAGAGTCGTGCAAGGAGGAGCAGTTCCTTGCGGCAGAAGGAAGAAAAAATAAGAATAAGAAGATTGTTCTCCCTAGGATTCGTCTTGGTGGCTTGTGGCAGAAGAGAAATTGAATTTATTTCTCCTATAAGTTTGTCTACTTCAGTGTATCTCGGTGTAGAAAGAGAAGAAGAGAGAACAACGACGTGAGAGTAAGAGATTCATCTTGTAAGTCGAGGTGATAGACTGATATAAATTCCTCAAGTAGTAAAATCCTCTGCAACTCCGTAGACGTAGCCAATTTGTTGAATCACGTAAATTTGTGTGTTCTGTTGTGTTGTTCTTTTCTGATGTGAATTTTCTCGTTCTATTTTTCGCTTCATCGATCGTTCTCCTGTTTAATTTATATATATACAACATCAACTGGCTGGTGTATATTTAGATCTCACAACAACAACAACTGGTACCAAAGCGTAGTTTCGAATCTGAAGAAGAATGATGGTTGCAGATAAAGTGAAGGTTTTAGAGATCGAGAAGTTAAATAACACATATTTTGGTTATTGGAGAATGCAGATAGATGATTATCTTTATGGGAAGAAATTTCATCTTCCGTTATTGGGGAAAAAACCTGAAAGGATGGATGAGGCTTAATGGAATTTGTTAGATCAACAATTTCTCAGGGTTATTCGATAGACCCAATCGAGGTTTGTTGCACATATCATCGTTAAGGAAAGGACGACTGTAGATCTCATGACAGCCTTATCAGGTATGTATGAAAAGCCATCGACGAATAACAAGGTGCACTTAATGAAGAAGTTATTCAATTTGAAGATGGCGGAAGGTGTTTCTATTGCTCAACACCCGAATGTTTTCAATACTATCACAACTCAATTGTCGTCTGTGGAAATTAATTTTGATAATGAGAAATGTGCACTGATTTTGTTGGCGTCATTGCCAAATAGTTGGAAAGTCATGAGGATAGTAGTTAACAGTTCTGTAAGTAAATCTAACTGAAATACGAAGATATTTGTGATTTGATTTTGACCGAGGAAGTTTGCAGGAAAGATTATGGCGAAGTCTTAGGTTCGAGTTCGACAGTGAATGTTGATTTCATAGGGAGATGACATGACATAAACTCAAGTATAGGGAGATCAAAATCAAAGTTTAGTAAGCAGACAACCTGTTGGAATTGTGGCAAGACTGACCACATAAAGAAGAACAGTTGGAATCCTAAAACGATGAAGAATGATAGCGAAAATGTGATATCTGAAGAATCACAGGATACCCTATTGTTGACATTCATAATTCTGTCGAAGACTTGATATTGAATTCAGAGGCTTTGAATGTTGTAGTAAATCTACCAGAGACCATAGTGCAAGACAGTGATGGAAGTGAAGAGGAAAGTGAGTCCGGGGCATCCATTCTTATTGTTCCACAGACAGATGTTGAAGAACCACATAGTCATGAAGAAATCTTGCAAGATGAAAGTTCGAGCAAGTGGGAGCTGACATAGCTTTCACCAGGGAAAAAGACATTGCACAACAAGTAAGTGTACCAGGTGAAGACTAAGTGTGATGTCAGTAAGAGAAACAAGGCTAGACTTGTTGAAAAAGGCTTTCAATTGAGACATGATGTTGCCCATGCAGTAAAAGTTGTAAGAAGAGACAATAGTGACCCAGGAAATAGCTTGGAGGTGCAAAGCTATGTGGAGCCTGCTGATGTGTTAACTAAGGGTGTTACTCTTGAGACTCTGAAGTTGTGCAAAGCTTCAGTTGGTCTTCTGGTGTGAAGACAGAAGTTTTGTGTTGCAGAGGTGGAGAATACATGTTGAAGAAAAAGGCGACACCGTCAGTGGAGGATATCAGTTTGAGAAAGCAGATGTTGCAGCCTATGTACCGGTCTCCAAGTGGGAGAATTATTAGAAACGATGGAGCACGGTCCACTATTTTTGGGCGGTTACTTTGCTTTGGAGAGTCACACCTCTTCACGAATAACCACTACTGCCTTCCTCTTTTGTGAAGTGAAGCATCTCTTCACTTCCTCATGTTCATGATAAAAGCTTCAGATGACTCTCCTTGGGTTTAGCAGTCACGCTTTGAGTTCTTCTTCAGTTTCCTCGGGATAGAGGAAGGTTTCCTCGGGACAAAGGAAGAGTAGTGCAAGGAGGAGCAATTCCTTGGGGCAGAAGGAAGAAGAAGATTGTTCTCCCTAAGCTTTTTCTTGGTGGCTTGTGGCAGAAGAGAAATTGAGTTTATTTCTCTCGTAAGTTTGTCTTCTTCGGTGTATCTCAGTGTAGAGTTTCTTCAGTGTATCTCGGTGTAGAGTTTCTTTGGTGTATCTAGGTGTAGAGAGAGAAGAAGAGAAAACAACGAAGTGAGAGTAAGAGATTCCTCTTGTAAGTCGAGGTGATCGACTGGTATAAAGTCCTCAAGTAGTAAAATCTTCTGCAATTCTGTAAATGTAGGCAATTTGTCAAACCATGTAAATTTGTGTGTTCCGCTGTGTTGTTCTTTTCTGGTGTGAATCTTCTCGTTCAATTTTTCATTTCATCCATCGTTCTCCTGTTTGATTTATATATATACCACATCAACTAGCTGGTGTATATCTAGATCTCGCAACAACAACATTTATAATTATTCATCATGATATTGAAATTAACAATAAAATAAAATAATCAATTTAAAATTAATTGGGAATAAAATTAGCATTTTTTATTCTTTTCTTTAAATATTTTCCCTCTTCACTCTAATTCAAAATCTCTTGAAATACCAAAAGAATATTATTTACATAGCTCGAATGTATTTAGGCTTTATATATAATATTGTTGTGTGTTGTTGTATAACATGTCTACAATAACGGGACAATAATGCACAACATTATCGTACACGAAGTCTGAATGCATCTGAATGTTGCACATAATCATTTTATACAGTACTACATTTTCCTTTCATTTTGACTTTGAATATTATAAGTCTTTGACACAATTTTATTTTATTTTGTTTTACCTTATAATCAAACAAAGTAAAAAAATATATATTTTTTTCATTTATGTTGGATCCTCGATTTTCTTTTGTGAACACGCATCGAGAGTTATAAACGAGTGACAGAGCGAATAAAATGAACAAAGAGTAAATGCGGAGAGAACTAGGGGAGTCCAAATGACCTACCTCATTTTGGTTGTCTTTTTGTCTCTTATATATAAATTATAAGAACTTATTTGGTACAATTACAAAAATGAGAGAACTATTGTGTAACTCGTTCTTAATATAGTTAATGCTCTGATTCATTGTAAGAATTTCATTTTATATCTGAATTACAATTTGAATTTCGATATGATATTAATCACTCGATTGCTTATCTTCGGTCATTCGTTCTCTTTGAGATTCGCTGTGTTATTCTTTTCGGAAAGTTTTTCTTATCTTCGGTCATTCGTTCCCTTTGAGATTCGTGCCGATAGCTACAGTGTATACAGTTACGGTAATTGCATGAAACTTGAATAATCCTTCCTTTTTTTCTCTTAACAAATTTATTAATGCTTTAAAGATCTTGAAATTTACTTTTCACATCAACACAATTTACAAATTTTCATATTCACATACATGCATTTTGATCCTTTAAAACTATGCAATAAAATATGTATTTATGTGAGATAAGATAAATCCACTAGAATTATGTGCTACAAATGTAAGCGACTATGATATAAAAATAAGATATCAACAAAGTCAAATAAATAATTTATGTTTGATTTAAATTTTAATAAGCTTAAAAATCAAGATATCACCTAATACCTAATTATTGTATGTACGGGCCCACATATAAAGCTTCTCAACAGAATTAATTAAGAGAAATTTTGTCCTTTGATAGAGATACATATCGGGTTGCTTGAAGCACACAACACTAAACGCTGTTTTAGGGAGCCGGCCCAAACGCTTTTGCTTAATAGATTTTTAATAATTGGGTTTTGGAACCGACAACAACACTTAATTGCATTTATGTAACTTTTAAATATAAAACTCAATTTGATTTTTGAATCTCTTCATTATTGGGGAAAAAAATTGTGTACGTCAAGGGGTACGCAGAGATGTGTACATAATAGGGTACACAAGCGTTATATAGGAGTTACATGAAGGTTAGAAGCATTTTATAACTTTCTTGTAACTTTCGTGTAACTTAGCTGTAACCCGCGTTTTTATTTTATCCATTGAGATTACAATGTTACAGCGGGATTACACTGGAGGTTACACGGGAGGTACAAGGGGTTATAACCCCCCTTGTAATTCTCGTATAAACCCCGTGTACCATATTATGTACGCATCTCTCCGTACCTCTTGACGTACGCAAATTTTTTCCCATTATTGAAAGGCCACGAAATATCACAATCTCATATAAATCCAATATTTTATTATGAGTGAAGAGTCAAAATAATTCCTACTATTTATATTTGGTCGTTTTAATTTTAAAATTTATAAAAATATTAAATAATTACGATTATTTTAAAATTGAGTTCTAATAGTCTTCCATATGAACTGAGTCCAACGACTATTTTAACACGTTTATAAATTTTGGGACTAAAATTATCTCGTGTAAATAAAAATTTAAATTCGTACACCATCACATCTAATAAAATGAAGTAAAATAAAGTTTGTCCCCAAAAAAGAATTAGCTCAAACAAGATATTCAATGAAATTATATATTGAAACGATTTTACTATTCATAATGTGTGCCTCGCTATTTATTGTTGGGCCGACTCTTCTACGATATACATTGGTTAGGGGTGGCAGATTAGGTTCATCGGTCGGGATCGAGTTTGACAAAAAATTAACAGGATTTGAAACTGTTTGACTTGAATCTGACCCGAATATTCTTTTGTCAAACTTGAATATGTAATTGTTTGTAATGAATTTTGCATGATAATTTTGTGGCTTTTACACACATTCTGCCCATTTTCTATATATTTACATATCTAACCTCTAAACTTTGTTTTCCTACATTTATTGCCCCCTATATCATTAATATCATATAAAAATGGAAAAATTATTCCATACGGATCGTACACCGCACGTAGCTTGCGTGCGGTGTCCGATCCGGACCGTAAATCACTTGATTTACGGTCCTGATGTATTTCTGTGGGTCCCACCTAATTTTTTTTTTAATATAAAAAAAACGGAAATAATCTTATCCGTAGATCACCGTGATCTACGGCCAAGATCGAACACCACATGCAGAGATGCATGCGGTGTCCGTACACAATAATCCCTCCTAAAAATGACATAATGTAAATTTTAAAACAATGAAATTAAGGTTAAATATTATAAAAAAGTATTTTTTCAAAGATGTTTAAAAGGGGATGTAGCTCAAATGGTAGAGCGCTCGCTTTGCATGCGAGAGGTACAGGGTTCGATACCCTGCATCTCCAAAACTGAATTATGTCCCATGTTTTTTTGGTAAAAAAATATTTCTACACATACCACATATTTTTTTCTATTTATATATCTAACACCTAAGTATCAATTTTTACATCTGACGTCAAAATTTTGGGTGATATAAGAACAGAGTGATATTCCGGTAAATGACCTAAAAATAAAAAACATCAATTTGCATTTTAATCTTCTCCCCCAATTCTATTTTTGCGCACTTTTTCGCCTAAATTTTTTATCTGTATTTGAATTTAATTTAAAATTAATTTATTAAAATTTTAAATTATGATATAATATAAATTCAATATGATTAAATCAAAAATACAATTTTATTTCTTTTTTCTTATATCAATTATTAATTTATCAAATTTAAGCTATTAGTGAATATAAATTTCATTTATCATCTCATTTTTTTGAGTAGATGCATATGCATAAGAAAATAAAATAAAGGTCTTATGACATATGTAACACAATTCTTAAAATTTGAGTGTTAAAAGTAGTAAAATTTAAATTTGAAAGTTGTATTTATAAAAATATAAAAGTTATGTAATATGTATGTAAATATTTTATACATGTAATTATATAGCAAATATAGCACTACAAGTTAACAATTATTTTTTTCATCAGATATTGTTGAATCTAAATCTGTCTTGCGAATCACATGTAAGAAATAGAGCGTTAAATAATTGAGAGAGAGAGTGTGTGTGTGCGTTTGTTTGTGTGTGTGTTGTAACAAATTGATTCATTGATTTAATAATTAACATTTAGTGTAAAAATGACAACCCTATTTATTAGACAAGAGGGTACCGTGTGTACAACAACTTGATTGCCCCTACCTTAACTGGGGTGTTATAGGGTATTTTGGGTATTTACATGAATGAGTCTATGACTCGGCTATCTTATTGCTAAGCCGGATGAGATCAGCGGCCTTGGGTTAGCAAGACTCATTCAGCTGACAATGCTAAGTTGGGCTTCTTGATTGGCTTTGACTGATCTTCAGTCGTTCGGACTTCGCTCGATCGACTTGAGTCAACTGATTGCCTGCTTTGGTTTAGCTATCGATTGTCGACCCCTATATGAGGAGCTATTGCCGCCATGGTGAGACTAAGCTGTCTGACATAGAGTGAATCACTGTAATCAGACATGTAACTCATCTCTTGACAAAAAAATATATAGTTGTTGGGGTGTTTGCGAAGTATAT
>NEWO01000029.1:387693-405793 GCA_003013225.1 Phalaenopsis aphrodite
TAGCTAGAAATTATATTTTGTTTTGACCCATTTGTGGGGTTCAGTTTTAGCCCTTTGGAGATGGATTGTTGTTGGAAATTCTTCTCTGATTTTTCCCATGTATTGGGCACGGTTTTAACTACTTCTGGGCTGGATTTTGGCTGAAAGTTTTGTACTATTTTTGCCCATTTGGTGGGCTCAATTTAGCCTGAGGTTTTGGGGACCGATTTTGCATGAGATTTGGTTTGGTATGCTCCCTTTGCTAAGCTCAGTTTATTTGTCATAATTCTTTCTATTGCCCCTATGTTGGGCTCGGTTTGCCTCTGTGTTGGTTTCGGTTTAATTCTTTTGAGTTGAACTCATACTAGAAATGCTGATATGTTTTCCCATTTTGTGGGTGCGGTTTCGACTTAAACTGTATTCTTTTCTTTAGCCTTTATATTGGGTTTAGTTGGATTTGAGACAATGAATTGTTTTGGTTCAAAAGCTTATATGTTGGCTCTATCTCTTTTATTGGGTTTAGTTGGACTGAAACTAAGTTTTATTCCTTTTTTTTTCTTGTCCCACCTTGCTGGGCTCAGGTGTGCCTGTTGTGATTCCTTGTCTTGCTCTTCTTGATGGGCTCGGGTGTGCCTGCCTGTTGTGATTCCCTGTCTTGCCCTTCTTGCTGTGCTCGGGTGTGCCTGTTGCGGTTCCTTGTCTGCCCCTTGTTGGGCTTGGTTTGGTTGGAAGCTCCTCATATAGCGTTCATCCTGAGATTTTTATTGGTAATCAAGTTTGTCATCCCAAAATTCATTATTTCAATATCTACTTTTATATGGGGATATTTGAAATAAGCTGATCAATTCATTACTATGTGTTACTTGATAAAAATGGCTTCGGTCTGGATGGTTTATGGTAGCTTGTCCTTTCATTCTCTTATGTGTATCAAAATGGCATAATAATAATGTTGTGGCGGCCTTCCTTTTGCCGTCTCTACCCATGAGCTTAAATGGTGGTGATATCCTTCCTGCTGCCTTGGCCGTGAGCCTTACCTTGTGTTTACTGCCCTTGTGGTCTTTTTCTTGCTGCCCTTACTCGTGGGCTTATTCTGTGGTGGCTTTCTCTTTCTTGGCCTTACACGTGAGCTTAAATGTGTGGTGGCCTTCCTCTTGATGCCCCTACCCGTGAGGCTTACCTTGTGATCTCTTCTTGAGATAAGTTGGGCTGGTGGCTGCCCCTCTCTGTTGCCCCTGATTATGAGCATTTATATGGTTTTATCTGGATAATTTCATGTTTATATGATATGAAAGGTTTCTTTTAATGAAGGTTGGAATTAAATGATTTTGATTTTGGCCTGATTTTCTGGAAGGCTAGAAGGTTGCCCCACTTATGGATTATTCTCCTTTATTTTGTGAAATATGAAAGGTTTTTATAGCTTTATTTTGGGAAATCATAAAGTTGATATGAAACAGATTCTTGAAGGGTTTGAAAGCTTATAAAATTGTAATTTAAAAAAAATCGGAGATTCAACATTAAAATTTGGATAACATAAATGTCACATTTCAGTTCAGGCTGGAGTGTGTAAGTACATATAGATGTTGGAGCCGTTGATATAATTGACACAATAGTTTTGGGCCCGTTTCGACTTGTTTGAAACAAAATTTGGAAATGATACACTTTTTGGGTTGATCTATTAATGAAATTTGAGAAAATAATATCCTCCTTGGATTGATTCAAGGATCTTGGACCATCTTTTTCAGGTCTTTTTGTCATAAGTTTTGAGGGCTGATTCACCCTTCGCCTTTTTCGATTTTTTGGGTGGATCAGTTCCTCCTCTCTCTCACCCCCATTTTTATTCTTTTTTTTCATTGCTTATTGGTTCGGTTTTCAGTGCTTATATCTGACACATAAGTGCCCATATATAAGCTTTTGCTATATATGAAACTATCAAGTAAGGTCGCAAGTAGGTCGGTTTTGTTTTTGGGGCTTAGGGCGATGATGACAAAGACACTCCAGTGGTAGAGCAGAATGATATTCCATCCTACGACATCAAAACCCAATACTGAGATCTGATAAATTGTAGGATGACAATATCATTCACCGACACAAGACTAGCGGGAGTCCCGTACCTTCTTAGGTTGTTGGCGGTCCTACGCTTGATAGTGTAATCGACACGTGGACAATCGTAATTAAAAAAAAAAAAATGATAAGAACAGATACAATGTTTTTATAAAAAAACATTTTACTACAAAATTGATATAACTTCATTTTATATGCCTAAAACCCATATGCATGCTAAAAATGTAAATTTTAAATATATTACAACTTGATTGTCCACTTGTTGATTACCAATACCGGGCTACGGAGTATCCTCCTAAGTTAGGTTTAGTAGGACACCTTCTAGTTGAGTGACAGATTTTATACATCCGGGTGACCAATAATAGCCTTCGACGTTCATCGAGTACAAATATATATTATTTGAGCCTAGCCCCGACCCGAGTGCTTGCGGTCCCCTCGTTTTGTATTTTTCGTATGTTTTATTGAAATTTTTGGGCAAAACACTTGTGGTCCCTTTTTAGGGATCTTCCCGAGATTTTGACAATTTTCTAGGAATTGTCATTTGTCGATTTTCCCAAGTTTTCCGTCGTGGGTCATTTGTCGGTTTTCTCGAGTTTTGAGACAATATTTCTTTTGTTTATACAGTGTATACTAGCTTGCTTAAAGGAGCATCAAACCTTTCATATATACATGTTTAATTTACATTACAATATTTTACTTCACAACATGCTATACTGTTCTTCTTTACTGTACATTCTACTGTTCTTTTCTTTTATACTGCATGTTTAATTGTTATGTTACACACTATATCTTAGTGTAGGAAAACCTAATGATCACATGTACTCCTTTAAAACTATTATCAAACCTGAATGTGCTACAAAGGGGAGTTTGGAGCGAACACCATGGGCAGCATGACGGGGACATACGGGGAAACCACTTTAAGATGAATCTGCAACATCAAAACAAATTCATATCACTAATCCCTTTCCTTAGTTTAAATAACAACCCATAGGATTTCGAGGTGGTTTGCCTAGCGCAGCGTAAACTCTCATATATTATCTTTATGATAGTTGGAAAATCACCAGGGTTTTCCCTTGGATCTGTGATATCCCATACTCTTCATTTCTTTAGATTTCTTAAAATAACTGTTTCTGTTTGAACCACTCTCATTTTATTTTCTCATGTCCAATCGTGAAAACTTAAATTTTGAAATCTTAAAGGTAAAACCACTGATCTTAATCGAGAGTCTTCTTAAGTGAACCCGGTCATTTACGATGTAACAACCCATAGGATTTCGAGGTGGTTTGCCTAGCGCAGCGTAAACTCTCATATATTATCTTTATGATAGTTGGAAAATCACCAGGGTTTTTCCTTGGATCTGTGATATCCCCTACTCTTCATTTCTTTAGATTTCTTAAAATAACTGTTTCTGTTTGAACCACTCTCATTTTATTTTCTCATGTCTAATTGTGGAAACTTAAATTTTGAAATCTTAAAGGTAAAACCACTGATCTTAATCGAGAGTCTTCTTAAGTGAATCCGGTCATTTACGATGTAATTAACTATAGGGGCTTGCCTGTATGGGGAATTTGGAACCAAAGTAAAATAAACTCTATCTAATCTTTATATTAGGTAGGTGAACTTGTTGGCCTAATATAAAATATTTCGCAGACCAAACTGATGTCACAAATTCTTTAGTTTAAGTGGTTGAGCCTACTACGAGTGATATTTTTATTTTTCGGGATAAGTGTATTACTTGTGGTATCTTGTTTATTCATCCAAACTATCCAAAATATGAGATTCGTTTGGTCTCATATTTTTTTAAATTAAAATGTTACTTTCAAAAATCATATTTATTTCAGAACTATTTTCATATTTTACAAAAGTCATTCTTTCTTTTTTAAAAAAATAAAACGGCCGACACCTGCAACACAACAAATATTGCCGGCTGCGGGGAATAAGAAGTTTTTGGCGGCAGGAGACTCTAGGATTTATTTTAAGGCTTTGATATCATGTTGAAATTCAGAATAAGGTGAAATTATTTTGTTAATATGAAAAATGGGTGAAAATACCCTTAAATAAATCCTACATTAGAAAAGACAAGAGAGAAAATTACATGAAAGAAAAGATATAACACTTATTTCTCCAATTAATTAATTTATAATAATTCTTTGAAATAAAGTAAACAACAAAATAGGAAAAGAAATAAATCCAAGTCAATGAAATAAATTCAATCCAAGAAATATAAATCTAATCATCTTAGCTTTTAACAAGAACTAATTATTTTCTAGTATATCTTCTAACACAAACAAACTCCACAATCAACAATCTTTCACTTGGAGATCAATTGCAGCTCAACGCTTCTTCAGATTTTCACCTTTATCTGTACCATCTTCATACTTTTGTACCACAGTGTGGTTTACCTTCAGTCTCAACTATTCAGGACTTCAACTGAAGCCAAACATCGCTTTGATTTCTTAATCTTCATTACTTTAGTCAACATATTTAGAAGATTCTGAGCTATGTATATCTTCTCAAAGAATAACTGTCTATCTTCTAAGAATTTACGAGTAAAGTGGTACCTCAGCTGAATATACTTTGTCAATACTTGAAAAACAACATTATTAGTAGATGAATAATACATACGGTCAATATGAAGCTTTTCAATATGTCGCTCCTTGCCCAGTTTTTCCATAAAGCTCTGCAACCAAATCATGTTCTCGTCAGCCTTAGTGATAACGATGTATTCGGCTTCTGTTGTTGAAAGTGCAACAATCTCTTACAACTTAGAAACCCAACTTACTGTTGTGTTCCCCAAAGTGAAGATACACACCGTTGTACTTCTTCTATCATCTATATCCTCTGTCAGATCAAAATCCACATAATCTTGTAGATCAATTTTTGCACTTCCAAAGCAAAGTGTCCCGTTGATTGTTCCCCTCAAATATCTAAGAATCAGAATCCCCTTCACCGCTCTCCAAATGATGCTTGCCTGGATTGCCCATATACTTGCTTACCACTCCCACATACTTGTAAATCAATCTTTGCACTTCCTAAGCAAAGTGTCCCGTTGATTGTTCCCCTCAAATATCTGAGAATCAAAATCCCCTTCACCGCTCTCCAATGATGCTGGCCTGGATTGCCCATATACTTGCTGACTACTCCGACAACATGCACAATTTTGTTCTTGTATATATCATAACATATGTCAGTATTCAAACCGTTAAAGCATATGAAATTCTCCATCCGCGCTTGCTTTGCTTTAGACTTAGGTGATAGATTGTTAGATAGCTTGAAAGTACCACTTAAAGGGCTGCAAACAAATTTTGTCTCTCACGTTGAATCTGTGTAGGATATTCTCAATATATTTTGCTTGAGGCAACTTCAGTGTACCTATTTACTTGTCTCTGCTAATTCTCATCCCAATGATCTTCTTGGTTGAACCTAAATCGGTTATCTTCTCATCCCAATTTCCTTCATTCCTACTTCTATTATCAGTATTCCATTCATATACAAAAGAAACAATATATAATAATTACCAAAATTTTTTTATGAAATAACAATGGTCCATGACTGTTCATGTACCCACTGTTTAATATGAATTCGTTATACTTCCTACACTAATGTATCGGGGTCTGCTTCAAGCCATAGAGACTCTTTTTTAATTTATAGAACCAATCTTCTTTCCCTGGAACCTTATAACCCTGTGGTTGCATCATATATACTTTCTTTTCCAGATTTTCATGTTAGAATTCTATCTTTACATCTATGAGCTCTAGTTTTTTATTTTTCTTTGCTACTAAGCTCAACATATCTTTGACAATGGTCATCTTCACCATAGGAGAAAAGATCTTAGTGTAGTCTACTCTTTATTTTTGTTGAAACCTTTTTATAAAAAGTCTCACTTTATAACGTATGCATCCATCTGACTTTTTTTTCATCTTATAGACCCACTTGCTGTGTAGTGCTCTTTTACCATATGATAATACTAACAAATCTCATATCCAATTTGAACTTCATCACAACATATCGTCATCTATGACAAATTCCGTCTTTTTTGAATCTTTTGTATAACACTCTGATTCAACACCAGCACTTAGCAGCAAATATTATAAATAAAGAGAATATCTCTGTATGGACACATGACTGCTGGATCTTTGAACTTTAGTGACAGGTGACTGGAGAACCTTCTGTGCTTCATCTAATTGAAGACTTCTATTTTTTTTCTTCATCTGGATCACTAGTATCTTCTGTCTCAGCATAATTGAACTCTCCAGAGGTAACTAACTGACAATCCCGAGTTATGTTCTTCTCTTTTTAGATCTCCATTTTATTGAAAGTAACATCCTTAGTCTGGATTAACTTCAAATTTTGATGATCCCAGAATTTGTACCTAAATTCATTTGAGACACATACCAAATGAAAGTGCAATTCATAGATTTCAAATCAAGTTTACTTGTGAACCTTCAATCAACATGAATATATGCATGTGAAATATACTTACTTATTTGTCACCCCAGGCTTCTACTGGTAAGCCTTCATTTAAATGTACTGACATACCACGATTGATCAGATAATCGACATTGTTCACTGCTTTTGCCAAGAATTATCTTGGCACACATGCATGTAATCTCATACTAATGACGCATTCTGTGATGATTTTATTCATGCTCTTAGTCGCACTATTCTGCTATGATTTCCTTGGAACAATGAACTCATGTCTGATTGCTTCAGATACATAATAATTCTCGAACCCCTAATCATGATACTTGCCACCATTACCTGATTTGAGATCCTTTAGCTTTAAATCTGTTTCAGTCTCTACCATAACCTTCCACTTTTTAAACACCTCAAAGACATCAAATTTATGTTTTAAGAAGTAAACTCATATCTTTTTTTGTGTGATCATCTATGAAAATGACAAAATAGTAGGAATTTTCAATGGACTCAATTGAAGTTGGACCCGATATATTAGTATGCATTAACTCCAGTTTTTTTTTGAGTTACTATTGATCTACTTTTGAAGAAAGAAACTTTTTTGCTTGCTATATACACAATCTTCACAAAAATCTAAATTTACAAATTTAAAATCATGATTCTTTGAAAGTGAGAACTTCATACCTGTTTTACTCATATGCCTAAGCCCACAGTGTCAAAAACTTGCATCAATTTTGGTTCCAGCCACCTCACTGTAATTTGTGATCTCATTAATCAGGTAAAAAATGCCTTCAATATTGTCTCATGCCATCATCATTGCCCCTTGGTCACCTTCCATGAATTATTTGTGAAAATAGTCACGAATCCTGACTTTGTCTGCCAGCTCATCGAGATTAAAATTCTTTTCAGACTTTTACCTTGTCTAACCTCATTGAGTTTCCAGGCTGTTGCATTTGAAAACTTGATATCAACATTAATCTTTCCTACGATATTGCAGACCATATTATCTCCTAACTAAACCCTCCATAAATCACTCTGTGTAGTTTTTAAACACCTCTTTGTTGGGGCATGCATGAAAATAAACACCCGTATTTACTATTCAAGATTTAGTACTGAAGAGGGATAAACCAGATAGTCATCTTGGATTTTTTTTGTGGAGATATTTGTAGAGAGATTTATTTCTTGGCTTCCACCACCAGCCTTCCTTGGAGTTTTACGGTCCTTGAAATGACATTTCTTCTCCAATTCCAACCTTCACCTTTTCTACTTTTTTTTCCTGACTTGGATTTTCCTCTTTTGGATTTAAATCTATCCTTACCTATATTATTGTTAAGATTTCTTCATCTGTTCTTAACATTTAACCAGGAACTTGAAATTCATTGCTCGCTTCCTCCTTGCGAAATCATTCATTCTGCATTTACCCCATCGAAATTCAACTTCATATTATCTGAAGAGTTACTGCCGTGATCAATCCATCCCAGCTGCTCGACAATGAAGATAGAACTAACAGTGCCCTGTACCCTTCATCAAACTCAATGCCCATAGAACCAACTGGTTTGTCACAGTGTTGAAATTATTCAAGTGTTTTGTTATCAAACTACTTTCCATAATCTTCATGTTGAATGGTCTCTTCATTTGAAAAACCTTATTTGAGGGCGAGGGTTTCTCATACATCATTGTCAATGCTACCACAAGATCTATCGTAGTTTTCTCATTTACTATGTTGACAATAACAAACTTGAAATTGAAAGATGAATCAAACCTAGGGCTATTTGATCAAGCACTTCCACTTTTTCAAGAATTATAAGTTCAGACTTTTTGGTGATTCTTTTTAGTGACATATACATTTTTTTTGATACAATAAATATCCATTGCATTTTCTAGAACGCAAAATTCGATCCATTGAACTTCTCCACATTGTATTTTGTTTAGTCAGCCATTGATTCCACTCGAATTAAAGATATTTATAAAAAAATCCCGCTCTGGTACCATTTGTTGGGATGAAAGCTTGGGATTTGATCGATTCACAATCAAAACTAAACTGCGAAAATATACACCAATCTGAGAGATCCAAAACAACAAATTGAGCGTAAGTGCACAATAAGGAAATAAAAAAAAAACACACAAACATTTAACGTGAAAAAAACCCAAGCAAGGAAAAAAACCACAGAGTCACACTTCACCAAAAATCCACTATGAAAGAAAAATAATCCATAATTACACCACTCAGATTCACTCTCTACACTACTAAAACTTACAACAATTTACACCTCTTCTGTTGATCTGACTAGAGCAAGCACTTTCCGAAGTCGCTCTCTTGAAATAGACGCCGCTCCGCACTTGTTATGAACCGTCGAGAATACACTGCGAGAGATTATTAATCTTTTGTGAAACAAGGGCTTAAATCCTAACAAAATACAAACTGTTTTTGGTGTCGTAGTGTCGCTTCCGGGTGTTGCAGATTGAATTCATAAATATGGGTGTTGAAACACTCTGAAATGGGCGCTTGGGCGCTGCCCTCTCTGAGGTGGGCTCAGGGGCAGGCGCCTGTCTAGCGCTTGGGCGCCTGCGCCGTTTGGGCATCTGGGCTCTCCCTCAGGCGTTGGTGCTGCTGCTGCTGGCTTCCTGTAGGCTGTGATCGCTATGCAAACATGCTCCACGCTCACCAGAAATTAGGAAGGAGGTGGACTTTGATAGAGAGAAATCAAATGATAGGACTAAATTCCAAACTGTGAGGCTTGTAATGTCTTATTATCTACTTGAACCTTTACTGCCTTTACAGAAACACAAATTTATGCGGCCAAACCTAACGCAATTTGTTTTTAGTGCTTTTATCAACATTTTTTATCTGATCCTATGGCTTTACCCAAGCGAAACATTTGATTTGTCTTTCTATGTTTACTTTCATTCGTTTGCCTCTCAAGTAGTTGGCAAATTGTCAATATATAGTCATTACATGCGAAGTTGCAGATAACAAAATTTATAATATTGGACTCTCAAACATTTCATTTTGTAAGGAGCATTAATGTATTTATGTAATGTAATTCTTATTCTTTTTTACTTTATTATTACAGGGAAGTTCCTAATGAAGTTTACAAAAATTTGGAAGCAGCTGGAGAGGATGAAAAGTGGTGGGAGGTGTGCTATCCTCTAATTCTTTCAAGTTTCATCATATACAAGATCTCTTAGAAACCCTCTATTTGCCTCTCTGTTACCAAACTTATGCTATTTAAGTATCTTCAGGGCGTGGCATTACAAAAGCTTATCTTGGCTCATAACGAGATAGAAGTACTGAGGGAAGATGTAAGAAACTTAACAATGTTATCCATCTTGAACATTAGTCACAACAATTTAGCTCGCCTTCCTGCAGCCATAGGAGAGTAAGCTCATCTTTCAAATTGAATAATTAAAGAAAGTGAAATATTGTTTGACATTATTTTTTTTATCGTACCTAATTAAATCGTTTTTATTCATCAGGCTTTCTTTACTAAAATCATTGGACGTGTCATTCAACTCGCTAACCAGTATTCCTGAAGATATTGGCTCTTTAACTTCGTTAATCAAGTATGGCATTTTTATATGCTCCAATGGCATGAAATTATTTATAAATTTTTAAGTAGATTAGTTATGAAATGTTTGTTAGAAGTGTTCAGGAAACTTTGAAATTGAGTTAAATTTATTTGCATGGACTGCTTGACAGTTGCTTTAATCAGATCCTCCCAAATTCTAAGCTATGCATGATTGTCTTATTATCTCATTGGTTGGAGGTTCTTACTCTAATTCAGAAGGCGAATGTTTGAAGTTATATGATTACAATTTTTTTGCTCATACAGTTATATGTATGTGTGTATGTATGTATGCACACACACACGCGCGCGCGCGCATATACCCCTACATTTTAAGACTGTCATATTAATTTTGCTCTAGATGGCAAAGAAAATGTTTTGTTTTCAATCGTTATGTGTTATGTCATACATGTCATGAGAGCTTCACTTGCAATTGCTTACCTGGAGGAGATCAATGATCATACAATTCTTTGTATTGCTTAGAACTTATAGATACCATTTTAATTATATAAATAACGAGGATGATAGTGTAATTTTCTAAAGCCTTCTTCTCTTCTAATTCTGAACAGCCAGTGGGTGGCTGGAATTCGGGATTTTTTTTTTGTGATCAAAGAGAATTGACTGCTAGATTGAACGCCTCTTTCAAAGATTAGAGATTCTCTTTGTGTGATAGAGTTGTGTGTGACCGAAGAGACAATGAGGGTTTCCTTTCACTTGTGACTTGCTTTGAGGATGCAAAGAGATTTTTGTATTTGTTCTTAGAGATTTGTTGAGCGATATTTTCTCCTTCTCTTCCACTCTTAGAAAGGTTGCTCGAAGTTTGGTGAGATTTTTTCCATCATTAGTTTCATAAGATGAGATTTTGTGCATTAATTTGTGCATTTTTCCTCTTTTGATGCAATTCATTTTTGATCCGACCATTGTTAATCAAAATTTTCTTGTCCCTTTGTTTAAACTTTTATTTTCGTATCACATTTGCGTGTGTAATTCTAATTTTGCTTCTCCTATATTAGTTCGATTGCACTCTTTGGTGCTTTCAAAGAGATATAATTAGGCATTTGTTATTTCTGTCATGCTAGGCCCTAAATCCAAGTAGGAGCAGGATAGAGTCAAAGGATGGTCAATATATAACTAAGAGTGGAATTGGTCGATTATCCTATGCAGCCGAATTGAGAAATGACAAATATGATACATGAGAAGGATGAGATCATTAGCAGAGAAAGTTGAGGAAGTTATTTCATGGAGAAGTGATGTTGAACTAAAAATCTTAATCGAATAGGACTCTAAATTGCAACGACTCCATCATGCTGACAAACCAAAAAACCAAGGATGGACGAAGACATTTAGTTTCTTCTTTCTCTTACTAACACAAAGGACTCAACATAGCCCAACGATATTTGGGATTGTTGGAATGGGGGTTGCCAAGCTGGCAAGATAATGTTGCTCTGCCATCAACCTCGAATGCCTATTTACTCTTTGAGGACATACAATAGTGTGATGCCTCAATCAAATTACACAATACGAACATTGCTTATTTTCACCAATCATTGTATTATTTAATAGGCTAATGGGTAGTAAGCATTTATATATTGTAAAAGTTTTAATATGTAGATCAAAATTTAATTTGATCCTTATTTAAAACCATTGTTTTGAATTTGTTTCAAAGAAATATTTGTTAGTTGTACTTGTATTTGCATGCCACGTGTCTCAGCAAAGTATTACGTTTGTACATTCAAAATTTAAACTTAACATTTATCAAAACATATAAAAATTTGAAATGAATTTTTTTTCCTAAAATTTATTAATGTGATTACAAACATGAAATTAGTACCATGAGGCCATTTTGGGATGCTAAACCTTCGCTTTTTTGGTCAGTACTGCTTTGATACATTTGATTCAACTATAGGCCAAGTTATATAAAGGATGAAAACTATCTAAATGGTGCACTAATGAATTTGATTTTAGGTGACTTAAAATCTATTTACTGTTAAGTAGAGCTGCCAAAAAGTTTGACTTTTGCAAACAACTTGTGTTTGGCTAGGATAATAGCTCATGTTTGTACAACAAATATGCGAGCCAAACATGAACAGTTTTTTGAGTTCAATTTAAAATGAGGCGGACACGAAAAAACAATTGTGCACTCTTTTTTAGCTTGTTTTGACTCGAATTAATTAAATAATTAAATTAATAATGATATTATGACATTTTTATATTAAAATTTTATGTTATATTTAAAAAAATATTAAATTTTATTATTATTTAAATAATTCGAGCTAATTTTGAGTCATACACGAGCTAATTTTGAGTCATACACGAGCTAAAACAAACAAATAAATTTGAAACGAGCTAAACATGAACATGCTATTTAGAAGCATTTCGAACATGAGCATATTTCGAGACAAAAAAAAAAATTAAATGAGCTGACTACATACAAACACTTGGCTCGTATACACTTCTGTCATTTTCTTGGCTTGGAGTAATTGTTCTCAGGCCATTTTAATATGGGCGCCAGAGTCCTACTTATCTAGCTCTTTAACTTCACGTCTAAATTAGTTGCCATTCAGTTTTTACCCATTCATATATGACAATGTTTGCACGTTAATGACACGGATTGACTTAAGTTAAGTGGCTGCATTCTTTGCATTAGAATGTGGAGCTACCCTAGATCTTTCGTTATAAGGAATCATTATCCCAGAGGATTGATCACACAATTCATCTGGATTTGTTTCTAAGAGAGAGAAAAGTTGTCTGCAATTTAGAATGGAATTATGAATTTTTGTATCTGCTTTGATTTCCTGCATTGGTCTATTTGTTCATAGTTTGTCACAACCCTGCAAATGGAATTTCCCATTCTCTAAATTCATATGATGCATGAAGTTTATTGTCAAGAGCTGAGAGGTCTAAAGCTTTTGGTTTATTTGCTTTGTTGAGCTAAGCCGCCTCAAGAACGAAACCTGGTTACAAATTAGGGTATTTTATAAAAAAAATTAATCGTAAAATTTGACATGATAGGAGGCTCAAGAATATCCCGTAAATAGAACTAATTGGGAATTTACATACATTCCATTAAATTTCTGTATATTTACATGTCAAGCATCTAGATATTTATATTTACTTGAATGATAAGAACACCTATGAAAGAAAATGTGTATTTCTCTTTATGTAAGCTGATGTAGTAGTATTCTTGATGTAATTAAGAGATTATGTTGTTATAGAGGTAAATATAAAGATTTTGGTGTTATATACATATATATATATGTATGTAAATACATGAGAATTCTGCAAAATGTCCGCAGATCTTCGAAACTAATTTGTAAGTGGCCATTCAAATTTCTTGAGTTGGTAATTGAAATTTTTTAAGAGTGGTTTAGTTGTTAAATTTTTTTATTGTCAATTGTTTGGTTATTGAACTGTTTGCAACTACTTTTTAATTTCTTAAATCTTGTCCCTTGAAATATATTCAATTTATTGATTAACATGCAATGTCATTCTATGAACATAATGGATCATTAATTTCACACTCACAATATTTTTATTTAGTGGTACTCCATAAAGTATTGTTATCGATATGGACATGAGATAATAATACAGAAGTAACTTTCACTCCATTAGCACTAGAAAATACAAATTCAAACATCTATTGCCAATCTTTTCAATAAAATAACATTTCAAAAAAAAGTAGATTATCAGATGTACCACAAAAAAATAAATAAATACATAAATAAAAGTTCAACAAGGAAAAAATTATATTTGCTTAATCATAATTTTTTTTTAAAATTACAGCAAGTCAACTTTGCTTTAATTTTAGGATTAATCATTAGACATGATTTTAGGCTTTTAGCAATTGAATTGTTAACAGAAAATATCAGAAAAACTTTGAAGTATCTGATCTTTAAGATGCCCATATAAATGTGAAGCTATTGATTTGTCACCAATTGAATATAAAACTTGACATCGGAACTCCCATTGCCTGTCCATCATATGCTCAAATTTTTACTACACAGAAATAATTTTCGTATCTTATCCATGTTGATTCACACCCCAACATATTTTTGAATAAAAACCATCAAATGATGTTAATTTGTTAGACAATTGTTGAGGTGGGTTGGTGGAGTATGCGTTTGAAAGGAGTCTTACTCAAACAGGAAAGATTTTCTGTAGTGTTCATGCTTCATAATACCATTGAAAGTTAACGAAGAAATTTTAAGTTTTACTTTGATTGTTTTTTATTTCAAATGAATGACATTTTTTTCTGACAAATTATGCTCTCAAAAAATATAATTTTGCCTTCAATATTTATTCATTTTGTTTTATTTTTTGCATGGAACGTGCCAGATTTAATTCATGCATTTCAGTTGGAAGCATAAGATTGTATCTTTAATTGATGAAGTACAATAAATTAGGTTTGGATTATTAAATATTTTTTACAATTTATTGGGATTTTTGGATTTATTATGCTTTGTTTGAATTAAAATTGGGATTAGTTATTATATATCAAATTCAAACCCTAATATATCCAGATGGGTTTATTTAATTCAAAGCAAATTTAATAAATCAAGAATTCGTAATAAATTGGAAATAAATCTCAATATATAATAAAAATATCTAAATTTAATTTCTTGTGTTGCAGCAATAGTAGTATACCAGTATGAGAAAACTTTTTATGACAACTTAATATGCTATTATAGGCTGTCAAAATTTAAGCATTGTGACGACTTACAGAGTTCATATTGAATTGTTTGCCTGCAGGCTTGATTGCTCCAATAATCTTCTGAATGGACTACCTCATAGCCTTGGCGGTTGCATTGATTTAGTGGAACTCAAGGTAACACATCATTGGAAATAAAAAAAAAAACTCTTCTTCATCTCTCCTGTCATAGAATTCTAATGGAAATGATCTTAAAGCAATAACTTGAGAAGTATATTCTTGTTTTAAAAGTTAAAATGATGATATTTTTTATGTGATATGAATGATTTTGGGTGTTATAAATGTAAAAGTTAAAGTTTAGGTGTTGGATATATAAATATTGTTATGTAATGGAGTTTGTTTGGGCAAGGAGAAGCATCCAGGGGCGAGAAATCCGGCTCCAGTATGTGAAAACCTGGCCCCCAGAGACTTATTTCCAGCTTTTTAGAAATAGAGCGTCTGGGAACTCGATACTTAGGACAGGTGATCCAACATCCAAAAGAATGACTCCAAGACCAGAGCGTATGGAAGGCGCCTAGTTCACACCTTGCATTTGAGTGCCAGGAAACCTAGCGCTCGAAAGCAGTACCGAAGCGTCTGTAATCAATTCTGCAGTTTGAAACTTTAAGTTTGGGTTTCTTCCTTGCAGGAAGGGCAAGCGAAGTTCACGAAACGATGTCCTTAAGTTGTTAGTGGATTTCTATGAATTTCTTTTGTGTGATCAAGAGAAGAGTGTTCGTGATTCAATGATTGTAGAGAGGATTTGAGTGGTGTAATATGTTTATTTCTCCTCATTTCATAGTGAGTTTCTCAGTATGGAGTGAATTCGTGATTTTTTTCCCGTTCTTGGATTTTTTCACGTTAAATATGTGTTCTATGTTCTGGGTTTTTTGTTCGTGCGCTTCTGCTCAATTTTTTGCTTCGGATATCTCAAAATGGTGTTTTCCGCAATTTTGGATAAGTAAAATCCTCCCAACTAGTGGTTCTGAAGATCTTTGGTTCGAGTGAGAGAATTGACCAACGAAGTGAAGTACAAGGTTGAAAAGTTCAGCGGTACGAACTTTGTTTTTTGAAAAATACAAATTGAAGATCTATTATTTATAAAAAAACTGTATTTGCTACTGGAATGACTTAGTAAGAAGCCTAAATCAATGACTATGAAAGAATGGGAAGTTCTTGATTGAACAATTTTATGATTAATTCGTCTTTCACTTTTCTCATATGTTGCTTTCACTGTTGTAATTAGAAAATTAAGGTAGAGCTCATGACTGCACTAACAAGAATGTATAAGAAGTCTTCTACTTCAAATAAAATTTTTCTAATGAAGAAATAATTCAACCTTAAGATAATGGATGGTAGTTCAGTGATTGAGCACTTGAAATACTTCAACATTGTGACAAACCAATTGTTTTTTGTGGGCTTCTAACTCTATGATGAGTTCAGGGCTTTATTAATCCTATTTTCATTGTCAGACAATTGGGATGGACTGGTCACGGCGATGAGTAACTCTCCAGGTAATATGAAGTTAAACTTTGATGATATTGTGGACTAGAGTTGAAGAAAGAAGTTTGCAAGAAAGCGAGCTATGAAATTCCAAATTTTGTGCTAAATGTTAAAAAATAGAGGACGAAATTTGAATAATAGTTTAGGTAGGACAAATTCAAGTCAAGAAGAGGAAAGTCCATGTTAGGGAGAGAAAAAATGAGAAGAATGTTGGAACCACGAGAAGAAATGTCACTCTAAAAAGACTGCAAAATTCAGAAGAAGGTTTGTGGTGGAGGTCCAGCTAGGAAACTTTACAAATATCTTCATAGATGAAATTCAAGATGACTCCCTTATTTTGTCTATTCATGTGTCTATTTTCATGCCTGCCCAAACAAAGAGGTTTAAAAATTACAGTCAAGGCGATTTAGGGAATGCGTATTTGGGAAATAACAAGACATGCAATATTATAGGAAAGAGTCATGTTGATATCTGGTTGCCAAATGAAATAATCTAGAAGTTTAGTGAAGTTAGAAATGTTCCATGCTTAAAGAAAAAATTGATCTATGAGACAACTCGCGAAGTTAGAGTATATAAGTACTTTCAAAGGTGATTCGTAGATAATAGTGACGACTCGGGGCAACATTGAATGCACTCTTTACCCTATCAATGAGATGACTGAATCCATTGATGTAGCTAGAATAAAGATTGGTGAAGGTCTTTGACACTGCAGGCTTAGTCATATGAGTGGGAAATGTATGAAGAATTTCTAAAAATAAGCTTAGGGAAAAAGCAATCGTGGTCCGTCGGTATCTTTAAATGAAGACTTACCTAAATTAGGGCCTGTTTGGGGCAGCATATGGGTGTGGCGGCGTTTTGAAAACGCTGCATTCGTGTTTGTTTCTCGCGGTGGAGCCACGTATCTGCAAACGGGGCTTGAAATTTTGTATTACACTATTATTTTTTTATTAGATTGTTTGAAACCATGAGAATATCACTTAGGCTCTCTAAGGACCCAAAATTTTAAGGTTTCTACAAAAATTCTAATAAAGGATTAAGGCTAGTTAACATTTAGAATTAAAACATTTCAAGATTTTTAAAAATCTATCTTTACTTACCTGTATGGTCTTTACGCTGGATTTTAAATGAGTTGCAAAACATGAACATCACCCAAGCCATACTTTCTACCCATCACAACCAGAGATTTATTTTTATGTTCTTACGAAAAACAACTGCTTGGAGCATTTGTGGGTTTAATAGTGAAGTCCATCTTATGGATTGTAAGAATTTTTTAAGGATTGTAAGTTTGAAATTATATGCCTTTTAGAAACTAAACTAAATTCTTCTATTATTTCTTATCCTATTGTTTATAATCACTATAAAAATTTTTTAAATGAAGGTCATGTTCATAATTTTGACATTGTTGATCATGATAGGATTTCTGCGCTCCTCCCTGTTTCTCCTCTCTGCGCTCCTCCCTCCGCTCTTCCCTCCTCTCCCCCATATCGATGAATATCGAGCTGTTAGAGTAGATCCAATTTAGGGTTCGATGGATATTTATTGTGGAAATGTAGATCCATTTTTTTCGGTGAATATGGAGGTGATTTCACTGTTTGGAAGTGTTCTTTCTCTCTTTCTTCTTCGGTTACATCTCTGGATTATAGATATGTGATTTTAACTTTTTTTTTAACATATCATATACTTGATCTATGATTTTAGTGGATGTGGGGGATTTCCTTTTGTTGCTTTGGCTATGAAAAATTTGAATGTGGGGGATCTCGTCACGTTACAGTTCCCATGTATATTGTGCTCCTTTGCAATGTGTTAAAAGTTATAGATATGAGAATTTGCAATGCTCCTTTTGTTGCTTTGGCTATGAAAAATATGTAGGTATGCTCCTTTGCAATGT
>NEWO01000029.1:405808-435769 GCA_003013225.1 Phalaenopsis aphrodite
TATGCTCCTTTGCAATGTGTTAAAAGTGATAGATATGAGAATTTGCAATGCTCCTTTTGTTGCTTTGGCTATGAAAAATATGTGGGGGATCTCTTCACGTTATAGTTTCTATGTATATTGTGCTCCTTTGCAATGTGTTAAAAGTTATAGATATACTCCTTTGCAATGCTCCTTTTGTTGCTTTGACTATGAAAAATATGTAGGTGAGAAGGGTGGCCTATTTAGTAGATTAACTAAACCAAAACCAACCTCATTGTTGGTGACTATATAAAGTCAATAAATGACCTTCTTTGTCTTCTCATCAGTTTGGCTAAATGATTCATCGTGTGCTTGTGGAAAATGTAACCAAGTGAAGCTAATCTTTTGGAATTACATAGAATATATTAAATTCTCCATGTATGTATCATGGTGAATATATAGTCAAGCCTTCTGTTTCTAATACTCATTATATAAAATATTTTCATTCACACTTTATATGTTCAAATGACTCATTTCAAATGACTCATCTATATATAGTTATTATGCTTTCCTTCAAACAAAAATGTTATTGTACATACGATTTTTCTGTTGAGCACCATTAATTTCATGCTAGTTTGTTCATCTCACAGTCAAAATGAGTAAATCTAAAGAATGTAGATCATCGACGATGTGGGATAAAGAGACCACCTTGACATTTTGTGATCTTTGTGTGAGAGAAGTCGAGATGGGTAATAGGCCGACCACCTATTTCAATAAAGAAGGTTGACAAAATGTAACCATTAAATTCAAGGAACTCACCGGAAGGGATTACGATCGGATGAAATTTAAAAACAAATGAGATCAATTAAAAAAAGACTGAAAATTTTGGAAAGAACTCAAAAGAGGATCAACAAGATTAGGTTGGAATCCACTTCAGCGGACAATAGATGCACCAGATGAATGGTGGGCTGAGAAGTTAGCGATAAATACACACCTATATTTGCTTTTTGCGTTGATTGCATTTTTCTAAAGATTTTGACTATTTGTCTCTTATTATATTACAGGTAGTATCAGCTGCCAAAAAATTCAAACTTAGCGACATTGATCCAATATTAGAGGAAAAGTTGGATAGCATGTTTATAGGTATTTTAGCTACCGGAAGTCATGCTTTCACCCCAACTGACCAGAGCTTTGTTGGTTTAACACATGACATTGCAACCGAGCACATAAGTGAATTTGGAGAACGTCTCAGTCAACTCCATAAAGAAATTCAATCAACTGGTGGTACAAAGCGTCCCTGAGCGGAAAAGAAGAAAGTTGGAGCCTCATTTGTAAGAGGTTCCATAGAAACGATACTTGAATCCTGCAAACCAAAAACCGCACCACCACCAACACCAACACCAACACCAAAAAACTACTCAATTCAGGAGTACCTTAAAATCCTGAATACATATCCTGGTGTTAAGGAAGACGAACCCATGTATTTAAAATATGTGAAGTTGTTAGGGAACTCCACTCGTAGACAGTTCTTCACGAATTTGAACCCAGAATTCCGACTTTCTTACTTGTTATCTTTTATGAATGATTGATTAGGGTTGACATTTATTTTTATTTTAGTACCACTCATTGTAATAATTATGTGATGGACTCTTTGCTACTATCTCTTCATTTCAGTACAAGTCATTTAGCCAGCTCTTTGTTTGTGTCATTATAGTTTATGTTTATGTATTCGTTCATTTCTCATGTTGTAGTATCATTCCTGTTACTTTAATTTAACTTTTAACATGTTTAGAAAAATAATATTTACCACATCTTGTAGAATGAATAAAGAACAACGTAACCACAATCGCAAAGTCGCTCTCGCCCTCATCTTGCTATATTACTACTATCATACATACGTTAATCGAACACCTTGTATGACATCGAGTCAGATTAGAGATAAATGAGTCGGGGAGTTATTACGTGGACACCCGACAAGGTTTGCAAACATATTCCGTATGACAAAGGTGATATTTTTCGACTTGCTTAATGAACTTCAGGATCTTCATGGATTACACGGCTCATCAAGAACAACTGTCAGAGAGGTATTGGCAATTACCCTGTATATTTTATCCCAAAATGAATCTGTTAGAGGAGCTATGGAGGATTTACAACCTTCCTTGGAAACCATTAGTAGATATTTTTCCGTTGGTTTGAATGTGCTGGTGAGTCTGACATATAAGATAGTAAAGCCCGGGGATCCAACGTTCCAGACCATTCCCACACAAATTGCAAATGACCCTCGATACATGCCCTTCTTCAAGGTAAGTGCCCGACATAATATTCAATTTCAAGAAAAAATATACAATTGATTTTAACTACTTTCAGCACCACAAGACTGTATTAGAGCTATTGACGGAACACATGTCGATGCACGACTGTCTCATGCAGAGAAAATCGCTTACATCGGAAGGTGTGGATCCCCAACACAAAATGTCATGGCCGTGTGTGATTTTAATATGTGTTTTACTTTCGTGATGGCTGTATGGGAAGGTAGCGCACACAATAGCCGTGTTTTCAAGTTTGCTATTAGAAACCGAGCATATGAGTTCTCTTACCCTCCTCTAGGTACGTATATTTCAGAAATCTATTTTCTTTTGAATTTCCATTTGTAACAAACATCACGCAACTGGGAAGTACTATTTGGTCGACGCTGGATATCCCTTACAAAGGGGGTTTCTTAAGCCATATCCAGATACAAAGTATCATATCCCAGATTTTGAAAGGTCAAGCGGTGTAATACGTGGGAAGAAAGAATTATTCAATAAATGACATTCATCATTGCGAGGCGTAATCGAACGATCATTCAAAGTGTGGAAGAAGAAATGAGTTATATTGCGTGATATGCCCACTTATCTATTTCCAAAGTAGGTCAGATAGTAGTGGCTACCATGACACTACATAACTTTATTAGAAGACGCCGTTCAAGAAATGATGCAGAATTTGTCGTGGTTGATGCGGATTTACAACAAATTCCCTCTGAAGCATTCAAGTATCATGTGGGCCGCATCATACCACAGCTCGAAATAGATTCACTTGAAAAAAGTACCAGAGATGGTGAAGGGGTATCTGAAATGACAGCTCTGAGAGATCGAATAGCAGATGACATTAGTGAAACATGTTATGTAATGTTTTTTAAAGTTTGGCTAGACAATTATGAATGATATTTTATTTTAGGGTTTTCTGTAAGGACAATCTGCTGTTACATAGCTATAGTTGGCATTTTTATGTTCACTTGCTTTGAACTATTTCATATGAAATGCTTGAATGGTATTAGTATGAAATGTGCTATTGTTATTATTGTGATGAAAATGAATATATGTTGCACTTCAAAGTATCATATATGCAGAGTGAGCTTTATCTGGAATTCATTGCTGGTGAAGCTTGGATGTTCACTTTTAAAGCTTGGATTTGCCGTGGCCCAATTATAGCAGCTTGAATGTTCACTTTTAAAGCTTGTCGTGGCCCAATTCTAGCAGTTAAATCACAGAAGTTATCACATTCATATCATATATTTCTACATAACTTCATTTTGTTTTGCCGAGTCCCAATTCTAGCAGCTTGGATGTTCACTTGTTTTAAACAAATTCTAGGAGCTTGGATCATCATTTATCTCGAATCAAATATTTTTTTGCCGTGGCCCAATTTTATTATCTCGAGTACATTTATATACCATGTGGGCATAATTTCTAGCAGCTAGGAAGTTCACTTACTTTGAACTAAAACAAACAGGTAGATCAATAGTGGTAGCCCATATTGGGGCCTTGGTCAACCAAAAGGGGCATTTAGAAAAAAAAAGATAGGGAGATAGCTGTAGCACATTTCACAGGTGAGAATATCATGGAAACTTACTGGTGTGCTGGAAAGTAGAAGCCTGTCTTTTTTTTTGTTTATGATGCAGATGCTTTTTTTTTTCTGAATGTGTTTGAATATGATTTGATTTGTAAGTTCTCATATGTGATGCAAGAAAATCAATTATTATGAAGAATAATATATTCCCAATGTTATAAGAAAGAAGGACCCATATAAACTCTATCCTCTATGTGCTTGGTTTGATTTTAAGGTGCAAATATGGGGCTTTTACATGCATACCACCCAATTCCTATGTTTTTACATATCTTAATATCTGAACTTCACTTTTTCAGCAGTTGCAACACTGACATCTTTGATATGACACAAAAAAAAAAACCCACCATTTTTTTTTTTAAAAAAAAAAAAAAAGAAATACATTGTTTGATGCTTACAATGTAAGAATTGAAAATTGGGCATTAGATATGTTGGTATAAAAGAACTGAGTGGTATTTATGTAAATCTTCTTAGATTCAAACGCAATTTTCTTTTTGCTACTGCTTTCAAGTTTGTTTTCTTTTAGGCGCATTTTATTACTTTGTGCTCAACAGAGAAGTTTTGGTCATTGATTCCTTTTCATGGTGATTGAGAGATTGCTGTTTGCATAAGTTCTAAAAGCATATCTATATTTGGAATCATTCAAGGAAGGAATAATTTACCTCCCAAATGCCTGTGCTCGTTTCAGAAATGGTGGCATGAATTTAAATTTATGGCTTTAGGTCTTGTATGTCAAGTAGGTATTGTATGAACGGGAATGAGGATTGTTTGGTGGGAAATGGATATGTTGGATGTATTCTCTGTTTGAAGCAGCTTGGATGGCCCCTTTTTCAGGGCAATTGCTGCCTTCTGTATTTCGTTCGAGTATAGAGTATAATTTGTTGGTAACAGAAGTTGTTTGAAATCAAATTGGTTGGTAACATAATTTTTTGGATAAGTGGTGCATCTCTTTAAAGCAGCTTTGACGGCCACATACAGTTATATATGGGGGGATTATTTGAAACTTTATTCTTATATAAGACTTTTTATTACATTGCTTAGTCGTTTGATGGTGCATCTAATTATTTGTTAAACAGAAATGCTTACAAGTTCGGTAAGCATGGTGTTCTTGTTTGCTGGCTCGGTTAGCTTGCTTGAGGGAAATGTGAATACATATATAATATGTCGTATCTTCTCTTCAGATCTTGTTAAATAGAAATGCTTGAGGGAAATGTACATAGCTGATTGAGAGATATTTTTGGGGGGGATATGTGCTACTTGCTGGATAAAAAGTTTGGTTTTAAGCACATATTACTTCTCCTATATTCTGTTCATCTCTGAAGCAATGTATTTCGGCTTGGAACATACATGAAGCCTTTCTGATTTACTTTCGATGAAGGAAACCGTTTTACATTCGATGCATTTTTGTTGTTGAGTCAAAGAGGTGCTTTATATTGAGGGCAAGCATTCTTGAGTCAATGAGATGTTTTTTTGTTGTTGAGTCAATGAGGTGATTTATATATGTAATTATTGTTGGTACATATGTTATAACTTTCCCATATTGCTTCGGATTTTATTGAGATAACGGTGGAGCAGTTTGGACGGCCACAAAAATTTGTTGTCGGCAACCGCTGCCTTCATATTTCGGTAAGTATACTTTCTATATTTCCTCAATTTTTTCACTGATCTATTCTATTTTTAATAACTGCAGGATGATAAGTTCCAGACATTCAGGGAAGTCCGAGAAATTGATGTGTCGTTGCGGGCTACCGTCCTTGATACTCACGTCACTCCAGACACATAGCTTCAGGAGACAGTTTTATAGGTGCCCGCGGTGGGGACAAGGACCGAAAAATTGCAAGTTGTTCAGGTGGGCTGACAGTGCAACTATTTTTACGATATTCCAATTGGACACAACTGCTAGTAGTTCGATAGTACCACAACGGGAGACCACCGCATATGGTTCGAGTTCTTCCGTTTCTATGGCATCACAGCTGGACACAGGTTTGCTCGAAGTTTTGAGGTATCAGAACCGGGCAACATTTGACGCGATGTGCTTTTATATTTTAAAATCAATATTGTTATATTTTTCTTTGTAATTTTAAAATGTTATTTTTTCTTTTTTTGGGTTATATTATATTTTATATTAGTGTGTGAATGTGTAATTCACTTTCGTATGTGTCACTGTGTTTATTTGATGTAATCGAAACTTTTTGAGTTATATAAATGTTATTCAACTCTTTTGCATTTTCATATTGTGACATTTGAGAAAATAACTATTTTCCCATTATAGAGTACTCGTTCAACTAAAAAAATCTACGAATAAGATGCTTACAAAACGCATAAAACAAACAGCTAAACAACTTATTCAGAACAGAGACAGAGTGGTCATTTATCCAGAATAAACTGTTTTTTTAACGCACAAACAAAACAGTTCGTTAACTTATTCGGATCAACTGCTCATCAGCAGATTATCAGAATCAGCTGCTTATCAGCAGAAGCTGGATAAGTTGCAACTGCCCCAAGCAGACCCTTAGTCTGGAGTCGAAAGAAGGTAAATCCATTTATCCTGAGTGTATTTGTTTGTTCAATATACGTTCATGTTGATGAATGATTCATGAATAAACTTAATTCGAAATTTGTCCAGTGCACATTCATTGTATATGACTCGGATGAACTTGAGTACAAATTTTGAGATTATAATAATCATAAGTTAATTAGGAGTAGGGATGTGACTTAAAATAAACTAGAGATGTACACAGACAGAAACAAAACTTAGGATTGCCCATCAGTTACTTCTAAAGGGTTTTCTAAATATTTTGAGATAGAGAATACTGGTGATCAAAAGGATTGAGAAAGAAAAGACGCTCATTCTGATGAAGCTTAGGAAACTCCTTAGATGTCTGCTACTGAAATTAGAAGGTCCAATAGAATTACACCACTAATACAGATGTACTCTCCTTCTTTGTACTATGAACTAAAGTTATATGAAGAAGCCACTCAAGTTGAAGATTCAAAGGAGTGAGAGCTTGCCATAGATGCAAGATGCAACCACTGAGGACTAATCAGTCTTAAGATTTGACATAATTATTAGACAACAAAAAGACATTGCATAACAAGTGAGTTTACAGATTGATAGAAGTGTCAGATGGTAGCAGAAGCTATAAGGCAAGGTTTGTTGTGAAAGAGTTTCAGTAGATCGAAGGAGTGAACTACACTGAGATATTTCTTCTTTAGTGAAGATGACAACTATCAAAGTTGTGCTGAGTTTGGTAGCATAAGAAAATCTACATCTAGATCAGATGAATGCAAATGTAACTTTTTTACATGGTTATTTGGAAGAGGAACTGTATATGGTGCAATCTCAGGGATATGAAATTTTAGGGAAAGAATATATAGTCTGCATATTGAAGAAGAGTTCTTATAGTTTGAAGCATGCCCCAGTTAGTGGTACAAGAGATCTGACAGGTTTATGTCTGACAGTGGGTGCATAAAGTGCTAAACATATCATTGTTGCTTCATAAAAAAGAATGGCATTTTTCATATTATTTTTTTATTGTATGTAGATGACATGCTGATTGCAGGGGTATATATGAAGAAGAACAGAGACTTGAAGAAGCAATTGTGAAGGGAGTTTGAGATGAAGATTTAGGTCCAACTAAGAAGATTCTTTGTATGAGAATCAATTGTGATAGGAGTGCAGGTACAATGAATTTGTTTTAAACATAATATATTAAGGTCATACACTGGTTCAACACGACAGATAAAATCAGTTTTCACTTTGTTAAATAATCAGTTTAAACTATCTAAGAAACTATCAGCTAAGTTTGAAGCAGAACAAGCAAAGATGAAAAGTACTCTCTATGTTTCAATTGTTGGAAGTTTGTTGTATGTAATGATATGTATGAGATCAAATATTGCACATGCAATGAGAGTGGTCAACAAACACATTGGTAATTCAGGAAAGCATTTGTTTGAGGCAATGAAATGAATTTTCAGATACTTGAGAGAAACAATCAACAAGACACTTTGTAGATTTATATATGGCAAGGGATATTGATGGTAGGAGTACAACAGAGTATATCTTTACTTTAGGGAACACAACAGTGAGTTGGGTTTCTTAGGCTATAGAAGATTGTTGCACTTTCAACACTAGATGCCGAATACATTGCTATCTTCGAGGCTAACAAGAAGATGATTTGGCTGTAGATTTTTATGACAAAATAGGGCAAGGAGCAAGCAATTAGAAAGTTTCATGGTGACAATATGAGTGTTATTCATTTTGTTAAAAATGTGATTTTTCATACCAGGATGAAACACATTCAATTAAGATGTTACTTTATTCACTCTTCTAGAAGATGAATAATTATTCTTAGAGAAGGTGCCTATAGCTTAGAATCTTGCATATATATTGACTAAGGTGGTTACAATTAAAAAATTGAAGTTATACTACGTTTTAGTAGGAGTTCAAAAAGATTGAGACCAAAAGGGGTTGAGCCACACTACAGTACACGATTATGAAGATGATATAGATGTGGAGCATAGGTGGTTGCAATCAGTCTCCAAGTAAGAGATTATTATACAATAAAACCTGATTTGGCCAGTAAAAGCATCTAGGGGCGAAAAACTTGGCACTTGGTGCCCTAGTGTCTATGAGGCGCCCTAACGCCCAACTAATGTTTTCTAGACGAAAACAAGAGGAAACCCAGTGCTATAGACTTGTTTCCAGTATTTTCAAACAAAGCGTCCGAAAACTCGACGCTCGGAACTGGCAATTTAGTGTCCAGAAGAACGACTCCAGAACTTGAGTATGTGGAATGCCGGTGGTCAAGATGGGCGTGGAGGCACCTATATCACATCTTGCACTCGAGCACTAGGAAACCGAACGCTCGGAACCAACACTTGTAATCAATTTGCAGCTCGAAACTTTATGTTTCGGGTTTCTTCATTGTGGTAAGGGAAAGCGAATAGCACAAAGCGGTGTTCGCTTGTTTTGAGTGGATTTCTACGAGTTTCTCTTATGTTATCAAGTGAAAAGAAGCGTTTGTGAGTTCCAGGATGGCAGAGAGGATTTGAGTGGTGTAATATGTATATTCTCCTCATTTCATAGTGAATTACTTGGTGTGCTATGGCTCCATGATTTTTTTCTCTTTATCGGGTTTTTCCACATTAAATCTTTGTATTTTATTTTGTGTTTCTTGTTTGCATGTTTCTGCTCAATTCTTTGCTTCAGATCTCTCAAATCTTTGTTTTTTTTTTTCCAACAAATATATAAGTATTGGATGGTATGTTTGTAAATGGCCCAAAAACTTAATGTGATCTTAAGTTCAAGGACATTATTATTGTTTCTACTCTTTAGATAAAGATTTTTGAAATTCTTGTAAAATGTTTTTTATTCAGAATTTTGTTGTTGCCTAATGCCTCTCCAATTGATCCGCAGGCAACAAACAACTCCATAGCCAAACTTCCGGATGAATTTGGCAAATGTTTGAAGTTAAGTAAAGTCGATATTGAGGTATCACGAAGTGCTGGTCTTTTTAACTCACAGGAGCATTCCTTTATTGTATTAGCAAGACTAAGAAATTTTCATTCATAATTAGTAGAAAGAATCTAATTATATATTGCTATTTCAGGGAAACAAACTAACCGTAATACCAGAAAACGTTTTGAAATCATGGACTACGCTCACAGAGCTTAATGCCGGTACATGTAGTTTTAGAAGTAGACTATTTTGTATAGTTGAGTGCATATCTTGGCTTGATATTTTTAAATTTAGGCATTTACAGATATAGCACATAAATCGTATGTATTTACATATCTCACATTTAAACTTTCATATTTTCAATAGTCGTCAAAATTAGCTCTATTTTCACTTTTATAGAGTGAAACATATCTTTTTGTGCATTGTTTTAAAGCACCAAAATGCTATGTGTGTAATATGAAGTTCAGGCGTGAGATAAATAAATACATATGAATCGTGTGCTACATATGTAAATTCCTCTTTTAAAATTGATCATCTATCATAATTCTTTTTGAATCGAACCATACTCAACATACTCCAATTTTCTGCTCTAACAGCAAGGAATCTACTGACAACAGTTCCTGATAGCATTGGGGTCCTAACAAAATTGATACGTCTTGACTTCCACCAGAACAGTGAGTTGAAAATATATATGTAGACAATCTTCATTTATTTCAATAATTATTCTTGTATTCCTAAGTATTTATTTTGCATGTTTTTTTCATGTTTATGTATATAGAAATTTCATCGATTCCATCTTCAATTATGGGTTGTTGCTCATTAGCTGAGTTTTATATGGGGTATGCTTATACATTAAGATTTATTACATCAGTTTCTAATTGCTGCATGATTTTTTTTTTTGTTTCATTCATGTGCTAATATTTCTCTCATTTGTTGGTGACCGTTGAATGGCTCCTTTTGCATTGTATTGTCTACTTTAAATTTCAGAATCAATTTGCTTTCATCACTACCTCAGGAACTGGGTGCACTTTCTCGTTTAGGAACTCTGGATCTTCATTCAAATCAGGTATTTTGGTGAAGTTCATTTATGGCTTGAAGATCTCAGTTTTGTTGCTTTTATGTATTATCCTGTCTACACTGAACATTTTCTTGAAAATTATTTTCTTGTAGCTTTCTAAGAGCATTATTTTTTTTGTTTCCAAAAAAATTTATTGTGAAAATGCCAAAATATAAAGATTAAAGAGAGAATCTTCATATGATTGTTATTGATTCTAGGAAGAAGATTGAGTATTACGGAAATTGATTTAGTGCATGCAATTTATCTCCCCTAATGTTTAGTTGAAGGCTTGCGTTACTAAAGATTATTTAGAGCTATATTTGACATTAGGTGTAGTTGTTGATTGACCAAAAATTGTCTAATTAGCCTAAGTTTAATATTTTGGAAGTATGATAGGTTTAATTATGTTGGAGATTGGAGGTATAAATGATGATATAATAGCTCAGATCAAGGTTGGATGATTAAAATGGAGTACTTTAATATATTTTATTTTATTTTATTTTATAAGAAAAGAATATTACGGGGCTTAAAGACAAATCTTATGAAATTATAATTAGTGTGATGAGGTTTTATGGATCCAAATATTGGATCGTAAAGGTCATGATTTGGCCTGGGGGTTTAAAATTTCTAAAACTGGAATGGATGGCGGATGGTGAAAAATCAAATTTAATTATTCATTCTAAAACCTAAATAAAGAAAGAGCCGCTAATGATTTAAATTTATATTAAAAATTAATAAATTTATCTTTAAATTTATATTAAAAAATTAATAAATTTATCTTTCTGTTTGTTGATTTCACATTCTGTAGACAATTTCACTTCTAGCACTTATCTTTTATTCAAAAGCTTGAATATGAAAAATGTTAAAATAACATAATGTGTTATTTAAGCTAACACAATGGAGTAATTATACTCCTAAATTATAGTAACTCAATGAAGAGAAAATATATTGATATTTTCTAATATGTTCTAAAAAATTATATAATAATCTACATCATGTATACATAACATTTGCTCGTGGAAGAAATAAAAATTTTTATATGCATGAATTTTTGTTTTACTTCTCAAAGTGTAACTTTTTTATACACATCTCAGTTGTAAGTTGTAATTTATATATTCGTCTCAGGAGCACCTAATAACTATATGCTAACACACATACATCATTGGTACAGCGAGATGAATTAGGTTTGCTATTTTCAGAGGTGAAAATATATATATTCACCCCTGACTGATATTCCCCAGTCGACACATTGGTTAGTGATCTAAATTTAACAATTTTTTGAAGTGGTAGTAAAATATCTATGGGCACAGGTACATTGACATTCTTACTAATCACAAGTGGTTAAACTCTTTCTCTTCGTATGCATATACAAACATTCATATATATAATATTTTTATTTCGTACTTTCAAACATATATTATTTTTTTTTATGAGATACTTTGTATTTATCTAGAATGAATAAATATATTTCTACTAGAATCTAAAGGTCATGTAATTATCTAATATTTTTCTAGAAAAACTATTATGTTGTTGTTTATGCAGAAATATTAGCATGCACAATTCTTATCTAACAATATGAAAACATCAGGAATATTCTAAGTCTTAATGATATAGAACAGGGTTGTGAAAAATTAAAATAAAGAATACAATAAGAAGTAAGCAATATTACTATAATATAAAAATATAATTAATCATCTTAATCTTATTTGTTTATTTTTCTCTCATTAATTTTTTTATTGTAAAAATATAATTACTATCTTAGCATTCACATACAAACATTTATAAATACAATATTTTTATTTCATTCTTTAAAACTATATTGTTTTTTTTATGGGATACTTTATAATTATCTATAAACGAATAAATACACCTCTACTGAAATCTAAGTGCTATGCAATAATATAATATTTTATAGGAAAATTGTTATGTAATTGTTTGTGCATAAATATTAACATACGCGCTTCTTGTCTAATAATATGAAGATATCACTGATAGTCTAAGATTCAATGATATAAATCACAAATATGAAAAATTAAAATAAAGAATACAATAAGAATAAATTTTATTGTAATGTATAAACATAATTACTTTTCTTAATTATGTTTGCATATTTATTTCTCATTGAAACAGTGCCATTGCCGGTCTCAAGTCCGGATGTGAAAAGTGGAGGGTTGCTTTAGGTAGTCGATAGCCAGCGTAAAACTTGTTGAAAAAAATCATGACATGAATCCTTTTGATCTTTGTGTAAGTTTTAGGGCGTCCCTGGAAGCGACGCGTTGCATAGCATGAATACAGTGAAAAGTGTGCAAGAGCCGCTACATCGGCGCCCGGGTGTAGTGTCAAATAAGCAAGGGTTCCCACAGTACGGATGGATGCGGGTAAAAAAGTTAGTCCATAAAACTAATGAAATCAATATTATGATAGAATCTTGGAATATAAGTACTCTTAATGATAAATTAATGGAATTAGTTGATATTATAATTCATAGAAAAACTAATATCTTATGTATTCAAGAAATTAAACACGTTGGTGTAAAGGCTAAAGAAATTGATAACTTAGGTTTTAAACTTTGTTATTCTGGTAAGAGTCGCACTAGAAATTGTGTAGGTGTAATTATAGATAAGAGTTTTAAATATAATGTTGTAAAAATTAATAGAGTTGGAGATAGAATTATAACTCTTAAGATTATCATTGATACTAAGATTTTTAATATTATCAGTGCTTATGATACTCAAGTAGGTTTAGATATAGGGTCTAAAGATAAATTATGGAATGACTTAGAAGACTTAATATAAATGATACCTCTTGAAGAAAGAATTTTTATTTTAGGAGATTTAAATGGACACGTCCGTAGAGTGGTAGAAGATTTTAGAAATACTCGTGGTGGTTGCGATTTTGGAGTGACTAATGAATAAGGTAGAGTTATTTTAGATTTTTCTTTAGTGTATAATTTTGTTATTACTAATGCTTTATTCAAGAAAAAAAAATGAGCATCTTATTACTTATAAGAATGAATCTAATAAAACAATTTGATTATTTTCTTATGAGAAGAAGAGATCATCGAAATTGTAAAGATTGTAAGGTCATTCCAAGTGAGGATTAAAGTACCCAACTTTATTTATTTGTTTTGGATTTTAAGATGAAGAGCTCTAAAATAAACAATACTAGGACTCATCATCGTAGAATTAGATGATAGAACCTAAAAGACAAATAAAATTATTTTTTATGAGTAAAATTCAAGATTTCAAAATTTGGGATGTTCATGATGAAATAAATGCTATGTGAGATAAAGTAACAAATGCTATTAAACAAGTAACAAAAGATGTATTTGGAGAATCAAAATAAAAAATTTCCTTAAATAAAAATAGTTGGTGGTGAAATAATAATGTGCAAGAAAAAATAAAATATAAAAAGTTATGTTATAAAAATTAGTTTAAATGTAAAAACTTAGAAAACTGAGAAAAATATCAAACGGCCCGCAGGGAGTCTAAAAGAACAATATGTAATACTAAAAATTCTGCTTTTAATGATCTTTATAATAGATTAAGTATTAAGGAGGGTGAAAATATATGTAAAAACCGGCCAAACAAAGAGAAAAGAAAAGTAAAGATTTAACTCAAGTAAAGTGTATTAAAGATGAAAATATAAAAATATTTTCTTAGAAAATGATATTCAACATGGGTGGGTGATTTATTTTGATAAACTTTTTAATGAAGTTTCTGAAAATACGATTGACCTTAGTGATCTTAATATCGTTAATAATAATAAAACGTTTTATTTTTACCGTCACATTAGTAAAAAAAGAAGTTAAGGAGGCTTTAAAGAAAACAAAGAGTGGAAAGTCTATAGGACTTGATGATATCCCAATTGAAGTATGAAAATGTTTAGGAGATTTGAGCTTGACTTACTAAACTTTTTAATATTATTTTAACTAAAATGATGTCTGAGGAGTGAAGGAAGAGTATTTTGGTCCCCATTATTAAGAATAAAGGGGATGCACAAGAGTGTGCAAATTATAGAGGACTTAAGTTGATGTGTCATACTTTAAAATTATCGTAGAGGGTAATTGAATATAGGTTAAGACGTATTATAAAGATTACTCATAATCAATTTGGATTTATACCGGGGTCTACCATGGAAGCTATACATTTATTGAGAAGTTTGATGGAGAAGTTCAGAGATAATAAGGAGAATCTACATTTGATTTTTATTGATTTAGAAAATGCATACGATAAGGTTCCAAGAGATATCCTTTGGAGAGTTTTTGAGAAGAAAGATGTTGATATGACTTATATTCAGTCATTAAAGATATGTATACTAGAGTTTTTACTTGTGTTCGAACTGAAGGAGGATTGACCAAATATTTTCCTATTTCTGTTGGATTACATCAGGGATCAGCTTTAAGTCCATTTCTTTTTGCTTTAGTTATGGATGGTCTTACTGGAATTTTACAGGAGGATGCACCTTGATTTATGCTTTTTGCTGATGATATCCTTCTCGTGGACAAGACGAGAGAAAAAGTCCAAGAAAACTTGAATTATGGAGGTCTACATTGGAGTCTAAAGACCTTCATTTGAGTAGAACTAAAACTGAATACATGGAATGTAATTTTAGTAGTAGCAGCTCTAGTGACAGAAGTGTAATTTTGGGTGATCAAGTTATTAAAAAGTGTAAACGATTTAGATATATCGGGTCTGTTGTTCAAAGCAATGGTGATATAGTGGGGGATGTAATATTAGAATTCAAGTTGGTTGGTTGAAGTGGAGAAATGCTTCGGGCCTTTTGTGAGTTTAAAAAGTACCGCTTAGACTAAAAGGAAAATTTTATAAGTCGGTGGTGAGACCTGCAATGCTTTATGACGCTGAATGTTGACCTTTAAAAGAGAAGCATAATACTAAGTTAAGTGTTGCCGAGATGAGAATGATTAGGCGGATGAGTGGCTTTACACTTAGAGACAAAATGCGAAATGAATATATCCGTGATAGGGTTGGTGTAGCTCCAGTGACGGACAAAATTAGTGAAAGTCATCTTAGATGGTTTGATCACATTAAGCGTCGACGATCTGATGATCCAATTAGAAGAGTAGATATTTTTTATTCGACTTATGTTAATAAAGACAAAGGTAGACCTAGGAAGACTTGAGCTTATTGTATAAAAAGTTAGTTTAATTTATTAGAACTAAATGAAAATATGACACTAAATAAGACACAATGGAGAAAAAAGATTCATGTAGCCGACCCCACGTAGTGGGATTAAGGCTTTGTTGTTGTTGTATTTATTTCTCATTCTTTTTTCATGATGTAACATCCAACATCATTATAGAAATAATTCATACTTGCTAGTTTATCTTTATCCTCAATTACTCAAAATTTTCCACTCGTTTTATCACCAAATATTTATTATGTTCTAAATAAGATCTTAAAGTGTTTATTTATTTTCCCAAGAAAAATGATAAGTAATTAGAGCTTATTTTTCTGACTCCCTTCATTATTCTACCAATTTGATGATCCCCTTCAATTCTTTTAGTTAACTTACCTAATTATAGTTCATAAAATTTGTTATATCAATGCCTAATAAGTCAGGATTATTTATATTAATGTTTTAATAAACATTAAATTTAAATTAAATAAATCAAACCTCAACTTCAATTAGCTTATACTATCTCCTTCGAAGTGATCTACTCCTCGATCTCGAATCACAAAATTTCTTTCTTCAATGCTTCTGATTTTGATTTGCATAAAAGTTATGTTAAAGCCTTAATTTAAAGGAATAATTACATCCTAACGAGCACATGGCCCCTCCTCCGCATGCAAGCTTACATGTCTTAGAGTTCCTTCTTAATTCCTTTTTGATGCTGTTCAAATTGCTCGTCTCCTGCACATGAAGCTGCACAGTTCGATCCGCACACGGGACTTCTTCTTCCCTCGCCTGTACTAACGTGCTCGACATTGGCTTCACCTCCAGAACGCACAACGCTTCCTCTATCAATTTTGATGGAGAGTGTCACTGTTCGCTCCTGCGATCGGATCTCTGCTTGACTCTCTCGCCCACATACTGCTTCTCACGATCCTGACGTTCCTTCATCAGCACCCTACTGAGATTAACACAGACATGTGCCCCTAGCTCCTTCTCCAGCTCTCGGTCTCACTCTTCCGCTCCTCCTGCTCAGCTTCAAATCCAAGCCCATAAAGGAACGTCATTCTTCTCCTATGTTTCCTTCTAAAGAGTAACACTAACGTTGCAGTGAATTTAAGGCTGGGCGTTACAGTAAAAATATCATGAATGTATAAATTAAGTGCGGTGTACATGAGAATGTTAGGATGGGGGTTGATAAATTAGGAATGATAAGTTAAATGATTTTACTGGTGGAAAACTTGGAGAAATATGTACTGAAGATAAAATGATTGAAAATATATTGAACCTGTATGGACAATTACCATAAAGGATAGAGAATTCATCCATTACTAGAGTACAAAGTCAGTGCAAGTTGATTGGAAAGAAAAGTTGGTATACATAATGCTTTATGAATAAAACTTATTCAAAGCGATTATGAAGTATATATTCAGCACCTTGGACAACACAATAGGAGTGAATAAAAAATGAAGATTGATAATGCCAACCCCAAATAGTTATGGTAAGATTAATTACAATTTTGATGAAGTTTCCTCACCCTTCCCTGAAGAGGGATATTTTTAGAGTGAAGTAGGAAGGTATTTTAGTACCTCTTGTAAGATGGTAAATGGAGGAGACACTTAGTTTCTGAAATCCTTGTTTTGTAGCAATGCATCTCGATGGGAGATTTTTTCATTCTCCTTCCAACAAGAGGGTATGCTTGATTGAAGTCATAGAGTAAAGGGTGAAACCCATATAAGCTGAAGATCAAAATCAATTATCGCTGAAGATCAAAATCAGGTTCTAGGATAACTCTAAGATTGCTGCTGGGTGTGATTTGAATTGAATTGCTTTATTGGTGCTTAATTTTATGGATTTGATGGTAGGTCCCCACATCTTGTAGGGTGATCTAATAGTTGTTATCATCTGAGCACCATGGCTTTGCCCTACCCTTGTTGCTCGGGAATGATAGAAAGCTATTTGAATGATCATGATTTATTATTACTTTGTTTTTTTAGTGGTGTATCCTCTTTAAAATTTACTTGGAGGCGGTCACATGTGTATGTGTGCACGCTCACTTGTGCTTGAAAGGTATCTGAATCATAGATTCAACTTTTTTTTTTCTTCTACCATTGCAGATGACATCGTTAATGATCTTGATGAACATGTTGTTACAATTATTTACTTTTACTTGTTTAAGATCTAATCTTATCTCTATAAAAAGAATAAGTAGCCGAATTGAGCTACCTCTTTTTGAATGTTTATCTTCTAGACGTTCAATTACGTAATATCACATCAAACATGCCTTTTAAAATTTGATTTTCTTTATTATATAAACAAATTTAAATATTTGGATAATATCGGTGTACTATGGTTGTGTTTACTTTTTATTTTTTCCTTACATTCTGTGTATCTGCTACTTGAAAATATTTACAAGTTGGTGATTGGTTATTTTATTAAATTTTCAGTTGAAGGAGTTTCCTGTGGAAGCCTGCAAATTACAGCTTTCTGTTCTTGATCTTTCCAATAATTCGTTATCCAGTTTGCCTCCAGAGATTGGTAAGGTTAGGATACGCCTATTGTAAATTTCCTTATTATGTGCATGGCAACAAGATTTTCATTCTGAAAAGCATTAAGTAGGATACCTTCATAATTTTTATTTTGAGAAACCTCTCGGTCATCTAATTTCATCACAGCGTTGATGATTAAACTGATGGTAATCCACTCCAGTATTTGAAATTTTAAAAATGACTTGGGTAAATTTTTTTCTTCCCGGCAAGTGATTCAAAATCCAATGTTAGAGAAGGCATTCGGTTGCACCTTATCATTTGAATACATGTAATCTGACTAGACGTGATCTTAATGTTCTGTAGAAGGGCATTTCTGTGCACTTCTACATATATTTTAAGTAAATATACTTGCGAACTCGACGGCCTAGTTCGCATTGGCTTTAGCTCTTGGTGTTCACTCATGAGAAACATGTCAAGGCGGCGTTTGGCACTGGAGTAAGATTGTCCATTGTGCAGATCATTGTACACTTTATGGAAGCCCAAAACTTTGCTTATTGTTTTCCTAAATCTTTATCTTTAGAATTTCTGGTTAAAATGTTACCCCTTGAATTTCTGACTGGTTGAACATGAATAGCTAACTTCAGGAGTCGTCTTTTTCCTGAATTGAAGCATTATGATATTTCTGAACAAGTTTTATTACATGCTTGATATAAATGTATAATTACGGTTGCATACAGCAATACAACTAATCCTTCTTTTTAGTACACACAAAGCCGGAGGTCCAGTCTCTGGTAGTCCCTAAAACTACCTGGCTTGCTACTGAAGCACTTAAGTATTTAATGAAACACAAGATTTTTTTTTAAAATTTTTTTATTCCTACTGAGACGCAAGCTTACCAAGGAATTAGATGTTGTGATGTTTGAGAATTCATAACTCGAATTAAAAATTTATTGTTCAAATGATCATTGATTAAGCTATTATTTACTAACCTTGATTTAACTTACAAACTATGAAAATTCACACTTCATGATAAGTTAATGATCAATTAAAACATAGAAATTCAATGGAAAATTTTAAGCCACCCAAACAATGATTAACGCTCACTATAAAAAAAGCCAGTAACAGAATTGACACCGATATAAGGTTTCCTAGATGGTATGGGATGACGCAAAGAAGGGTTAGGTGAGTTGTAGGATGTGAAAAGAGGGTTGGAAGATGATGTCTGAGAAATTTACCTCGGCGGTTGAGCAGCAAGATGGAAAAAAAAAAGCAGTTCTTCGGTGACAAAAGAGGCCTTTAGACATCTGGGAGAGATCACCACATCAATTCAATCTTGTTATAGCCACACCATCAAAGGGAAATCAAATGATACAACACTCTAATAGAAAAAACAGGGATAAAACTTCTCTAAATAACAGAAATAAAACTAAAAGTCTGCAAAATGACAACCTTATAAGCAATTCCCAAGCAAAAATAACCCTAATTTTAATTTAAACAATAAAAAAATTGGAGCCCACAAGATCTGGTGGCAATGAATTAGTGGCAAAATTCTGCTACAGCTTTCACGGACTAAATTTCTGCCTCCCGCATCCTCTAGAGCAAGCTTTCACGGACTAAATTTCTGCCTCCCGCATCCTCTAGAGCAAGTTGGAGCCTTTGTTATTATTTCTTTTAATTTTATTTTATTATTGTTGCTGTTTATTTAGAGGGGGTGGTGTGGGGACAAAAATAATATTTTAAAAAAGATTGTAATGACATGTTTTTTAATAAAAGCCATGCTCCCCCCTTTCTCTTTCCTAACTCTCATATTCCCAACTAATCCTATCCGTCGGCCAATCTACTATTCCTCTGTCTCCTTGCAAACTCCTCATCACAACTAGTAAAAAATAGGAGGGACACCTTGAGCTCTCTGCAGGCAACCTATTCACATGATTTTTGATATGATGGGCTTATTTTTAGTAGACTTTAGTTGATTTATTGTTAAAAAATATTCATAAATCCCTTTATATGTTTTTGTTGGTGTGACAAGATGATTTACGTCTAACTCATATGAGCGTGTGTAAGTGCTGTAAAAAGTTTCTCTTAAATTGGATATGTAAAGATGCCGGGAAGAAATATAAGCTAGAATGAAAGTTTGCGAATAAGCAATGATAAAAGGTTACATTAAAAGTCTGTAAGTAGATTGTTGCACATTTTGATCCAACACCCACTTAGAAAGACGTGAACTTCTCTTCCTACTACCCACATTAGTCCTGAATGATTTTAAATTGTTGCACATAGAGCTCAAGTGAGAAACCTGAAATGAGGTACTTGGTATTTTGTAAAGCATAAAAAATGTGAAGACATGTTCTGAGAAAAATAAACAAATTCAGGCAAATAAAATGTAAGTTTCATAAGTGAAAAAAATAGATTGTCGTTGTGAAAATGAAAAAAATAAATACAACTACACAAAAGAAGTTGGGAAACAAAAAATTAACAAAAATTCTAGAATTTAAGAGCATTCCAAGATAATATTAGGAGCCATGTTTAATGTTCGAACTTTTTCAGGGCTATATTAAATGCGCAATTCCTCAATTTTATACCCAATACAAATCATGTAAATACATTAAATTTTAAATGAGGCGGAAGAAGCCATACATACCAAAATTTGAGTTCACTAAAGCTTGGTCCTCTATTTTTTAGGGTTGTAGTTAGAGGTGTTGATGAGTCAAGCCAAGCTCGAGCCAATTCCAACTTGAGCTTTGAATTTGAGCTCAATTCTTTGAGTTCAAGTCAGCTTGTGAATTAGAAGATGATTCTAATTTAAGTGTTTATAATAATGTAATAAAAAGAAAGAGAAATTTGAGCATATTATTTAGTTGAAATAAAAAGGAATAATTTTTAAGAGTTTTTTGTTAAATTTGTACTTAAACTTTTGAATTTAATATATTTTAATTGTATGTATATTAATATTATTTAAACAAATTAGCTTATTAGCTAACAAGTTGAGCTGAAGGTGGCTCAGGTTTGGTTCTTTTGTTCTATGAGGTGAGCTCACATGCCATTGATCAAACTGAGCTTGAGTCGGTTTTGCTCATCACACCGTTAGGGTGGAATCAATAGGGCATATGTTTTTAAAATTGTCTAAACTAAAGAGTGTGATTGCAGTTCTCTTGCCTCAGTTGAATTAGCCTTTTCTTTTCGCTAAGATCATTGGCAATTTATTTGCATAAGACCTTCAAGTTCTTTTATGATGAGAACTCTTAAAAAAATAAAATAAAATAAAATAAAAATTATAGATTGTCTTATTTCTAAGGCAAGATTGTAAATCCTAAACTTTGGTTTTTTGGCAATATTTTAAACCCTAAATTGTGGTTTATTTTAATTTTTTACCTTCCCTTTCTGGACCGATCCATATCAATTAAAAAAAAAAGAAGCAAAGTCGACAACGCCCCTTACATGATCATTATCATATAAAAATAGATGTAAACATGCAAAATTTGTTAGCTTAACTATTGGGTAAAATTGTGAGTCTCACCCCTTGAGCCTTCCTAAAATCTTCTTTAAGCAAGCCATAGTGTTAATGCTATTCACATCATTTGTTAGTATTAAAAAATTGAATTCAAACGCTATACACTTTTAGATCAATTTCAAGCCAAGTTTGCAAGTAAACAAGCAAAGGCAACATAACACCTAACACTCTAATTATCATATAAAATTAAATAAACTTATAAGAGGTTCCCCTTAGTTATAGTGCATGGTGATAATTTATAAGTTTTCTTCTTCTCACTTAGTGTTAATTTAGGCCCCACTTTAAAAGTTGATCTCTATGCACAAGAATATAGTAAATGAGGGCTATAACTTGATAACCGACTTTGGTCAAACTCTTTGCATGCAAAGGGTGGTAGAGTTTATAGGTCTATATCCCAACCCAATATTTCTTGATAAGGCTAAGATCTATCCATGATCCATGCTAGTTGTTAAGAATGACATTTCTAAGTTCATGAAGTTTCAGCATGCCAAGTATTAAGAAATATTGAAATAATGGCCAAATCACTAGACTATGATCGAGTGGATACAAATGGTTGAATTTTCAAAGCTACTTATTTCCTTCCTTGACAATAAGACGAAAGACAATCGTGCAAGGTAGGCCCCTATTTAACACATCAGATGGCAGATTTGGTGTTCCAAAGTTTATTTAGTTTTACAAACCTCAATAACACTACACTTTATATAACTTTTTTGTTGATTTAATAAGTCTGTCATTGGATCAAAGATATCAATTTCATACGGTTTCCACCTTAACACCCTAATTTTGATCATGGTGATGGTTTTAGTTAACATAATTGCATAATTACAAGGGTCTATCATCTAAATCAAGCTCTCAGTTACAAGGAAAATTACTATTAGCCTTCTCTGTTATGACGGGCGTAGTTATTGCAAATCGTAATCAGAGGGGTTCATAGTAAAAAATACTCTCAATCAATGGGCACTTAAATTTTTTTTTCTAATGATAGCCATAATCAAATTGAAATTATAATTGGAGGATATTTGATTATAATAAATTCTCCATTTATACACACACACCAAATTCGATCCAAGAATGACATTTCTAAGTTTGACAAAAAGTAGCAATTAACTAACAGTATATCAAGTCTGTCCATATGGTCACCCTTAGATAACTCGTACCAGTGACACACACCCTTTGCCCCAGATGTTTAACATTATTGAGATATTGCCATTATATTATGGTTATGGTCCAAAAATTTAGGTTCCTTACTGCTAAACCTTTGAGTTGTGTATTATAAAGCACTTTTGAAAGGGCATGGATCCCTCTATTAGCTGTGGCTAACTTAAATGTGTATTAGCGTCCACCAGATGAAGGAGAGACAATCGTGATTCGATAGGCCCTACAGATCGAGGATACAAGAGATTCGCAGCGGCTTTGCCATAATATATTCTACACTCGTTGCACCGTGAACAGGAAGGTATGCGGTCTCATTAATTGATAGAGATAGCAGTAAAAATGTGGCATCTACACAAATGTTGGAGAAGTTGGGCTTCATGACTCGGGGGCACTCCCAACCATATTCTCTGATGTGGCTGAAGAATGAGAATATGATCAGCATTGACCGGAGGTGCCTAGTAGAATTTTGATCAGGAGCCACCTGCAAGATCAGATATGGTGTGACGTGGTACCCATGTATGCCTGCCACTTGTTATTGGGGAGGCTGTGATGGTTTAACAGTAGAACTTAGCATGACGGATTCAAAAACACCTACTCCTTCACTAAGGATGGGAAGAGCATCATTCTTCCCCCTTCGACGGAGCCTGAGATCACAGGTGCCCTTGCCAATAGAACATCAGTGTGATCAATATTGGTGACGAAAGAGAATGATAAGACTGAGACACCAGCTTTAGACACGGAACATGCATGACAGATAACATTTCAGGATATCATGGTCAATACTTTACCATCAGGCCACCACCGTTCGGGGAGGTACAGATTACCCTCACTTCGGATCAAGTTGAGCTGACGTGGATTACTTTGAGAGTATACAACAACATAGACGAGACATGCAAACTCAGTTTAGTTCAACAATGGACCCATAGGAGAGCGGATCGATAAGATTGTATGCTCGCAAGTGGAGGAAAATCTTTAGGTGCTTTGGAAGGCAGTATAACCAACAGTGGAATCTAGGTGTTTTTAGGATTGAAGACGAAGAACCAGAAGCTTTGATGAATGAAGTTGAAGCGCTCCCCCAACCCCGGGAGACTGAGGCGGGGGACTTAGGGGAGGCCTAACTTGACTAAACCGACACTGAGTTCAGCCAAAGACCCTTCATTTACAGGAGGCTGGACCGGCCCCCATCTCCCTCTTTCATTGGGCGGGAATTATTTCTCATTCTTTTTATGTTTTCCCACCTATATATCTATTATAAATATGTGTGTTGCCTGTGTTAGGGTCAAGTTTTTATCTTTCTGATTTCATAATTTTGTCCAGCTTTTTGTTGGCGGTTGTTTTCTCTTCTAGGACTGTATCTGAAGGCGAAGAGCTCCGACTGTAACTTGTCCGAGGTGCTGATCTTCTCCAAACGTTAGAGGGGTGCTCCAGCTATAAGTCAATCTCGCGAGGATACTTATCTTCTCCAACTTCCCTCCTCAGTCCCCCCTCCCCCCTCCCCGCTTCCGTGGTTCTAGCTGCCAACCCCTCCTCCCTATCGTTGCTAACTTACCCGCACTTCCTCTACTCTTAATCGCCACGTCCAGGTCCACTCTCTACTGCTATGCCTTACATGCACCCAACCCCTCTTGTTCACCCTTTCCGCAATATTGTCGCTGACCCACTCCCTCACGCCTGCTACAACCAACCAGCTATAGGTTACTATCCAACCATCCCTCATTGCATCGTAACCCCATCCAATCCATCCCACAACTGTCATAACTCCCTCCAGCACAACCCGTTACTGCTGCAAGCCCCAACTAGCCCTCCCCTCTGTTGTCTAGCCGCCAATCTCCATCCTCGTCCTAGTCTATGGTGTTGTTTGTGTTTGTTTGTTGTTTATTTTCTGTTTTGACAAGTCTTCCTTATATTCTTTTGAATTTCAGCAAATAATAATTTCTTTTTTATCGTGATTTGGGGTAACTCCAGTATCAGTCTTCATGTAAGTCATCTCTGTTTGGGCAAATAACTATGTAAATTCATTATATCTTGATTCAATAGAAAGATCAACAGTCAATTAGCTTTTTTTGGTTGAAATCTTGTAACAATTTCAAATGGACTTATGATTACAGACCTATAGAAATATGGATTTTATGCAAATTCAGTTATATACTTAATTTAACAGCCTTAGAATGAAGTTTGCAGTCTCTGATTAATTCTATTCTTGAATTCATTAGCATTAATCTCAAATTTCACATTTAATTTTCCATTCTGCATTTTTTTTTATTTGCTAATGCTTTTTTCAGGTACCATGTCTTCCCTGAGAAAACTCCTGCTTAGTGGAAACCCTATACGAACAATTCGTAGGCGAGAAAATTTTCTTCTTGTTTATTGATTGAATAGTTTTCTTTGACATAATGCTCGACCTAGCATTGTACCATTTCTTTCTTTTCAGTTCCCTGGTTTCTGGACCTACACAGGCATTATTGAAGTATTTAAGAAGTCGACTTTCTTCTACTGGAGAAGGTGAAGTCGCTTTTGGAGGGACTGTTTTATTTTAGTTACCTGCTTCTGAAGAAATCTTTCATTCATAATTAAAATACTCAAACAGGAATCTAAATGAAACTTCCTTCTCATTTAGCATGGCCATAAAGATTTTGTCTGTTGATTAATGTTTTTATATAGCCTCCGGATCAAGCAGCAGTCCTATGAATGCTGATGTTATTGCCAAGGCAACTAGGTTGTCTCTGTCATCAAAGGTGTTTGCTGTGTTTCTATTTTATTTTCTTGTTTATTTTCTTAACTTAGGTTCACCAGATTTTAGAATTCATGATTTCCATGATCTTTTTTTGTTCTTACTTGGAGATAATTTTCTGTGGAAAGATTAAAATATGTCTTTTAACAATTCAGGAACTATTCTTATGTGGACTTGGATTAACCAGCATCCCATCTACTGTATGGGAGACGGATGAGGTGGTGAAAGTTGATCTTTCAAGAAATTCAATTACCGAGCTCCCAAATGAACTGGCGACTTGTTCCTCACTTCAGGTATGTTTTGCAATATGTTGTCATTTAATCATGGTAATTACAACTTTCAGTAGATAAAAATGGGCATATCTGGTAAATGAGGCTCCTGCCAATATGAGAATTTCAGCGGGTTTGCTGTATTAAAGCTTTGGTTTTACGAGTTCTGACTTTTGTAAGGTTTTTCATTTGTTAGGGCGTATGCTTAGGGTGGGTGTTTTGGGGTGGGGCGTGTGGAGGGATGTGAGCTATTAATTTAAATTTAATGAACAAAGAAAAGGAAACATCTGGGCATAAAATATATAAAGCCCAATCTACACAAAATTCACCTATATGAAGGATAAGGCACGGGAACTTGATCATACATCAAATGAACAAGTATAATAATTAACCCAAACAATCTAGAATGCCTTATTGGGAGGATATAAACTTCCCAAAACTTGCAAAAAAACACGGATTCAAGAGATCTGGAACAAACAAATTGAACAAAAGCATACAAACAAGAAATCCCATAAATGAACTCCACGATTTAATGTGGAAAAACCTTAGAACGAGAAAAAACCACAGAGCCACACTTCGCCAAGAAATTTATTATGAAATGAGAAAAAATATATAGATTACACCACACTCAAATCCTCTTTACAATCTTGGAACCCACAAATGTTCCTTCTCTCTCTATCACACAAGAGTAATTGCAAGAATTCACCCACAATACGCAGACATGGCTTCACGCTATTCCACTCATCTCTCCCGCATTGAAGAAACCCGAGACTTAAAGCTCAGACTACAAAAATCAGTTACAGGCGCCAAGTCGCCGCTTCTGAGAGTTGGGTTTTCTGACGCTTGCGTGCAGGGACGCTATCATACCCATCACAGGCACTATCTTTCCATGCGCTCAGGTCCTGGAGTCATTCTTTTGGGCACTGGATTGCCCGTCCAGAAAGCCGACTATTCGGGCACTTTGTTTCTGAAAAGCTGAAAACGTGCTCCTAGGCGCTGCTTTTCCACACGCTCGGGTCTTGGAGCATTTCGCTAGGCGCTTAAGCGCCCCACTAGCGTTGGGGTCGAGCACTGGAGTGCCCAACTTCAGCCCACTTGAGTCTCTTCCAGTGCTTCTCCTGAGCCCCTTCCAGTGTTGCTTCAAATCTATGAGTGTGCTTTGAACAATACAATAACAATCTCCCACTTGGAGACTAATTGCAACCAATCTTACACCTCCAAATCTGTAACTTTAATAGTCATGTATTGTAGTGTGGCTGAGCTCCTGTCTCAACTTTTCTAAACTCCAACTGAAGCCAAACATAGCTTCAACTTCTAAATTTTAACAACTTTAGTCAATTTATCTGCAGGAGGAGTTTTAGTTGTATCTTCTCCAAGATTAATTGTTCACCTTATAGAAGAGAATGAATGATGTGATATTTTAGCTGATCACCAAATACATCAAACTTTCAACTGTTGAAACATAGGGGTTTTTTTTCTTAATCTTTATTTGCTCTATTTCATACCTAGGATATAGTTATCTTAGATAGTTTGAAATGACTATCTAAAGGGGTGTGAATTGACTTTGGCTTAGTCGTGTTGCATCTTTATAGGATTTTCTTAACATATTTTATTTGATACAAATTCAAAGCACATGCACAACTATTCTTGTTGATTTTCATGCTATGGATCTTCTTGTTTGGACCTAAATTCTTTATCTCAAACTCTCAACATATTGGAGACCTCTTCATCAGAAGTAATTGATGGGCAATTTTGAGTTCTACTCGTTCTTATACTTGTTTATTTCATCAAAAGTCATATTCCTACTTTTGATAAACTTTTGATTCTCATAATTCCAGAATTTATACCCAATTCTATTTGAGTCGTACCTAATGAAAGTGCACTTGATAGATTTCGAATCAAGCTTACTTCTTGATCACGCATCAACATGAACATATGTCGAACACCCAAATTTTCTCAAATGAGATAGATTTTGCCTTCTTGTCACTTTAAGCTTCCTTGAGTAAATTTTTATTTAAAGGTACTGACAGACCACAATTGATCAGAAAAAATCTAGTGTTAACTACTTTTATCCAGAACTTTTTTGGCAAACATGCTTGCAACCCCCTACTCCTGGCATGCTCTGTGATGGTTCTATTCACACCATTCAGTTGTGGTGTCCTTGGAACACTAAAATTATGTGTGGTTCCATCTGAAGCACAATAACTCTTGTGTCTCTAATCATGATACTTGCCGCCATTATCTTATCTGAGACACTTCAACCTTAAACTCGTCACATGCTCAATTATGGTCTTCCACTTTTTAAATACATCAGATTTTTTATACTTTAATAAATATACTCATATATTTTTGGTGTGATCATCAATGAAAATGAAAACAATTGTACGAACCTTCAATAGATTGAACCATAGAAGGACCAAATATATTAGTATGTATTAACTCCAGTTTTTTAGACCTCATTTTTGACCCACTTTTGGAGAAATTAATATATATATTTCTTTTCATAGACATTCTTCACAAAAATATCTAACTTTATAGACTTTAAACCCAAGGCCTTGTTTTTAGAAAGTAGTTACTTCATACGTTTCTCACTCATATGACATTGTTTGTGGTGCTAAAGACTTGTATCACTCTTTGTTTCATCTACATCAATGGATTTAATTATATCATTGATCAGATAACTAGTGCCTTCAATGTTCTCCCGAGCCATCACCATTGGCCTCTTGTCACATTCTACAAATCAGCTATGAATAGTCGTGTGCCCTGACCTGACCTTGTAAGTTGACTCACCGAGATCAAATATCTCTTTAAATATGGAGCATGATTAACATCATCAAGCTTTGAGAGTGATCCGTTTGGCAACCTGATAACAACTACTCCCTTTCCTACAAAATTGCAGCCTTTGTTATCTCCCAAATACACCTTATCTAGATTACTTTGAGTGTAGTTTTTAAACACTTTTTTATTGGGACATATATGAAAAGAAACATTTCAAATATTAGCCAAAATTCAGTATTATTTAAAGACAAAATAAGACTGTCGTATTAAATTTTACTTGTGGAGACATTTGTAGAAAGATTTTCATCTTTCCCTCCACTACCAGCCTTCTTCGGAGATTTGCAGCCCTTCTTGAAGTGACTTTTATTCCCGCAGTACCAACATTCACCTATGGAGTTACCGTCGTGACTGGTCCATCCCAACTATTTGACAATGAAGATAGGATTAACAATGCCTTGACCTCATCACCAAAATTGATGCTCACAAACATAACAAAATTGTCATAGTGTTAAAATTATTCAAATGGCCAGTCACTGTAATACCTTCCACCATCTTTATATTGAACAATCTCTTTATAAAAAAAAATATTTAAATACAAGGGTTTCTTACACATTCTTGTTAGTGCAGTCGAGATCTATCGTAGTTTTCTCATTCAAAATATTGAATGTAACAGATGAAGACAGTGAAAGAAGGATTAAACCTGGTGTTGTTCAATCAAACAGTTCCCATTCTTTCAGAATGATCTATTCAGGTTTTTTGGTGATTCCTTCCTGTGAAAAATAAAGTTTATTTTGATACAATAAATTATCAAGTTGAATTTTTCATAACACAATGTTCGTGCCATTGAACATCTTCACCTTGTATCTTGCATTGTTGGTCATTACTCCCACTCAATTCAAATATCTTCAGAATAAAAAACCCTGCTCTAATACCGTTTATTAGGAGGATTTGAACTTCCAAGAACTTGTGGAAAAAACACATATTCGAAAGATCAGGAACAAACAAATTGAGCAGAAGCACACAAATAAGAAATAAAAAAAATTTAACGTGGAAAAAACTCGAAAATAGAAAAAAACTATGGAGCCACGACATACAAAGAACTTCACTATGAAATGTGAAGAAATGTACTGATTTTACCACCTCAAATGTTGTTCAATCAAACAGTTCCCATTCTTTCAGATTCATCGATTCAAGATTTTTGGTGATTCCTTCCTGTGAAAAATACAGTCTCTTTTGATGCAATAAATTTTGAAGTTCAATTTTTCATAACACAAAGTTCGTACTAGTGAACATCTTCACCTTGTATCTTGCTTCGTTGGTCATTACTCCCACTCAATTCAAATATATTCAGAAAAAACACCCTGCTCTAATATCGCTTATTAGGAGAATTTGAACTTCCAAGAACGTGCAGAAAAAACACATATTCGAAAGATAAAAAACAAACAAATTAAACAGAAGCACACAAATAAAAAATAAAAAAAGATCTAACGTGGAGAAAACTCGAAAATAGAAAAAAACTATGGAGCCACGACAT
>NEWO01000029.1:440725-451046 GCA_003013225.1 Phalaenopsis aphrodite
CGCTCGAGTCCTGGAGTTGTTCTTTTGGGTGTTGGATCGCTAGCCCCGAGCGTCGAGTTTCCGAACACCTTGTTTGTGAAAAGTTGAAAGCTTGCTCCTGGACGCTATCTTTCCACACACCAACCCTCGGGGTGTTGGAGAGCCCAAATTCAACCCTCTTGAGCCCCTTCCAGTGCTGTGCCAATGCTTTGGGTGAACTTTGAACAATATTGTTAGGCTTCACACAATAACAAGCAATACTAATCCTTCATGGATGCAAACTTGAAGCTGAAAGTAGGTGTTGCTACTGTAGTACAAAGAACAATAACAAAGAGAAATACCTTCAACATAATAGTAACAGACATAACGAACATGAAATAGTGCACTTTATAAGGAGAAAATATTTGGTGTTGAGTCCGTGCGCAGTTTTGTGTTCGGACGTCAGTGAAACAACCCCACCCAGCATATGGAGGACCCACATAGTATATCAAATAAGAGGGAGAAAAAGTTGTATTTTTAGAGGCGAGTGATCTCGGCCCGAATAGCCCAATATATTACGAAAAAAAGTTGTTCGCCTATTCAAACCTACGTCGTTCCATTCTCCATTGTTAGGGTTTCCTGTTCTGCTCGAACCCGCGTCGCGCCCTCATTAGTTTTTCCCGTTTTTCTCACGAGGTTCGGATGTGTGTCGCTGGCGCAGGGGATGAGTTTCTGCGTGGAGAATCGGAGTCGTTACGCCGTCGAACGTAATGACATCTATCGATTTCCGGTATTTCTTCTCTCTGCATCGTTGAGCACTTATCATTTATAATTTTTTAGGGATTTTGTGGGATAAAAAAAAAGGAAGTGAAAGAGGGAAAAGCAAGAGCGGAGGAGTTTCGAGGTAGTTAGGTCATTCTTAATCAGTGTATAATTGTTTAGATGCATAAATTATCCTTTGTAACTAAATATATAGGCTTTGTTCGATTCACGCTCACCGCAATTGTTGTTACTAAATATATTTCTCCAATACAAATTTTTTGGCATTATTTGTTCACTATATTGTTTCATACATTAAATTTGGGGTATATATATTCATAGATTTATTACTGAAAAATGTGTACTTGATTTGACAAGAAGACTTTGTTCAATGAGTGAGGAAATGCAGCAGATAATCGGAATAACACTTTAATACCACCCCAATACAACTCAACAACATTACTAATCCACTCAATAATACTTGAATATTGACTCAATAACACCTCAAAGCCACTTCAATATCACCCCATAAATGTCACACCTAACACCACTACTAATTTACTTCAATATCGCTACCCCAATACTGCTTCAATACAACCCCAACACCACCCAAGTGCCACCTCAACACCACCTCGGTACCACCCCATTAATATCTTATTCCAAAAACCACAAGACCACCCCAACATTAGCCCAATATGTTGGTCCTTCATAAGTTCGGTGGCGTTGTTCTATTGGCATCCAGACGCAAAATTACGTCCAGACTCCACACCAAATATTTTCTCCTTTGTAAGAAGCCTGAAACAAAAATCCAAAGCATAAAATAAATAGTGGAGATTGTTTGTCGCAAACATAGAATTTGCGGGACATTGGTACCCATGTGCAAGCTTTGAATTGAATCTACTTGTAATAATAAACCAAATTGATATGAATCGAAGCCAAAATCGACAAAAAAAAAATGCAAAAAATGTATGGGAAAACCCAAATTAGGATTAATTTAACTAATTTCCAATCAAATAAAAAAGATGCAATGAGTGATTTACAATTCAAGAGATAGATTGACTCTCCCAAACTATCCTAACGCCTACAATTCGGGTGGTAGGCGATCTCTTCCAAATCCTAATACTAAGACTAAAGACAAAAATCTCATAGTTTAGCCCAACCCTGAGCATAATAAGCTCTATTTAAACCCCATAATAATAATTAATAAAAGACTAAATTGACCTTTGTTGTTGGTCTAAGACAAACCTAATAAGGTAATCAAAATATTGGAGAACTCATCATATACCTTGTGACGTTCAAAGACAAACTTTTAAACAAAAACTATGAAGTGAAACAACGGTAGTAAACATCACTACCCAAAATATGGATTTCCTCGCCTTAATGAGTATCTCCTATGTTTCTAACAAGTGTGTTCTTTCAAATTTCTATCAGAGGCATCCTATGTTGTGATTTTATTTGATGAATCTATGCCTTGTATAATAGAATCCAGGTTTCAAACATCCTACTCAATTGTATCATTCATTAAAAATTTACATGTGTCGACTATTATCTCTCTATGTAAAAGAGACCTTCCTTTCATTAATATATTTGATAATTTTAGTAATAATGTGCAAATCGGTGAAATGCTAACTTCATTTCCTTATTCCAACGCATACTTATGTTGAACAAAAATTTGCAGGTACTGATTCTTTCCGGGAACAAGATAGCGCAATGGCCTGGTGCGATATTATCATCCCTACCCAGTCTTTCTTCTTTGAAGCTTGATAATAATCCCCTGTCGAAGGTAAAGTGCATGTGGATACTTAGTTTTTCTTGTTTTCTCATGGTATGTAAGTTGTTGAATTAATTGACGGCATGAGATACATTTATATTTTCTTTGCATGAAACCATACTACATGTCATATTACTAAAATTAATTTTCATAAATTGGATTCCGACATCACTTTCTTATCAAATTCATGAGCACTAAAAATGTAAATAATAAATTTTGCAGATGCAATAAAATATAAAATATAAATACTATTAAAAAAAAAGCCTAATGCTATGAGTATATGGCTTCTCTAAAATTAAATTGCTCATTCAACTTATACTCACAAGATTGAAATTAGAAAAATAAATTTTCTTCTTGACTAAAGTTTCTAATTACATATTTCATTTCAACTAGTGTTAAGAATCCTCATAATAAGATTGCTATAAAATCAGTCCTAGTCGAAGTTTAAATTAATTTTCAATTTAATTTTAAATTTCAAATCAACCGAATAGGAAGAACAATAAGCACCCAATTCCTGCAATTTCTACATCCTAGTAGTAGAAAATCACAGATGGCCGCAAGGAGGAGACACCATATGTTGCGTCCAGCTTTAGGTGCAGTATCTTTCGCATGCTCCAATCTCATAATCACACGATTGCACGAGTAAGAGGATGACAAGAGATCAATAACCTACCTAACCAAGATATAGCTAAAAATTTCCAAACAACAAATCATCCAAAACCCAGCCCCTAAGAATTTAGAGAAGCATTGCAATTTACAGTTTATTAAGCCTCTTCAAACTAATCTCCTTTATTGTTTTCCTTCTTTTTATCTTAATTTATCTTGGGTGCATCGTAGAAGATTATCCTTTTCTTTGTAATATCAATATTAAATGGTTTTGAATTAAATTTTTTTCCTTGTCTTTGAATACTGCGAAGTTTCTGCGAGTAAAGAAAAAAAAGCTCGAGGAATGTAGTTAAAATTATGAAAGCAAACTAATCTTCTGTATACAAAAACCTTTTAAATTCTATCTCATTATATCTTACATTTATTTTACATTTGAAAGTAAACTTGTGGAAAGTAATGTCTAAATTTCTTTGACTGTGAAATTATGTATGATTAATGGTGCATTTGGGGCGGCTGGGGCTTTTTCAAGAAGCAGTTGTTGCTTCTTGAGGAAACAACTTAGTGTTGTGAGAAAGTTTATGTGGGAAAAGCGGGAGTTTGTTTGGATAACCTATGGTGTTGCTGTTGTTTCAAATGAAAAAGACTGTTTTGCTCTTATATATGTAATATATCACAATAATTACAGTTTTCAAAATAATTAGAATAATGACATAATACATAAAAAAATGACTGGTCATTTCATGCAGATAACTAAATAAAGAGAATCACCAAAATAATCAGTAAGCCTAGAATTATATTTGTTTTCATGTCTTTATTATCAAGTTTTCAGGATAATCTCCTTTCCATAACAGCATCTCTTCTGCTTGATCACTGTCTGAAGCGAACTCATCTGTGTCAACAATCAAACGAAAATAATTGCAATTTTTAACAATATTTAGGTGTCATGTTTCTAGAACAACAGTAAAATCTTCTCTTGTAGTTGCTTTCCTTTTTTGAATGGTAATCATTACACCGTGTGTCACAGTGGCAGGATGGAACGCTCAAAGTACATAATGCTCTTGAACTCATATTTCTTGTGATTACAATACATTATAATTTCAATTGACCAAAAAAGTAGATATGCGACAGAAACATTAAAAAAATTAAACAATATTACAAGAAAAATGAAACTTAAAAAGGTACATAAAGAAAACCTTAACACAGAATGCTACAAAGATTTAGAAAGTATGCTACATTTACAAATCCATCGTACAGTTGAAATAAGAATCATCAACAAGAAGTCGATAGGTAATACTGCATAAATACAGTTGATACATTCACCAAAGCATCAATAATATCTTCTCTTACCTGGATCACATATTTCATGTATTCTCCGTCGTATGTATTGTATTCGTTCATACCAAAGTCCTCATTGGGCAATGAATGTCTGACCCGATGTTCGAATGCTTTTTGTGGCATGCAGGTCGTCTAAGACCCTGACATCAATATCGTCTTGGGATGGATGTCTTTGTAAAAAATTATGGAGCATTATTGTTGTTACAACTATCTTGACTTGTTTTTTGAAGAAGTACGTCGACATATTTCTGAGTATGACCCACTTCTTCCATACACTGAATGCTCTATCGATAACACTCTGTAATGACGAGTGTCTTTTATTGAAGAGTTTATTTCTCTCACTAAGTATTTGGCAGTTGCACTCAAAATCTGGAATGCGATACCTCGTATCGGGAAATGACTTCAAGAAACCCCGTTGTAATGGATATCCTGAATTTTCGAGGTAATATATTTCTTAATAATAACATCATGAGTGCGGATTCTAAAATGAAAAGATTCATGTAATATTTTAAATGTATTAACATTGGGGAGATATTGGAAATTTTTATCCACGTCGTCGGATTGCAAAGTTAAAATTCGATTATCATGAGCACTCTCTTCCTAACCTGTCATCAAAAACGTAAAATACATTGAAATCACACACTACTAAGAAGCTCTATGTAACAACCCTACACTGTCCAGGATATGCGATCTTCTCATCATTGCCCGCGCGTGTATCGACATGCATGTCGTCAATTGATCTAATAGAATTATTTTTAAAATCTTTTTAGACCTTTATTTTTATTCTTTAATGTAGTAATGTTATAATAGGTAGAATTACTGATACCTTGGAGAACAACATATATCTTGAATCGCTATGGATTTCTGTGGTGTTTGTGCAAAAGTGGGGTCTAGGGGTTTGACAATCGTTATTGATGAACTCATTGCATGACAATAAAAAACGTGATGGCTAAAATTTTTCAATATATAAAGTGCGACAATTTATGTAAATTATATTTAGACTGCAATTCATCGAGCAAATCACATAAAAAGTTTTTTGACATCTGGAACATGCTATGAATTCTGCTTGGATGAGTCGAGTAATTTGTCAACCTATTTGTCACCTAAAGATGATAATGACAATCAAGGTGTCTTACACAATTTTTTTTGGCAATACTCATTGATGACACAAACTATCGTAGTAAGGATCGTTGCTCTCTCGATTGTCTCTATAATTTCTTCTTCATTTGGTGGATCCATATGTCTAAAAGATGCATGTTAGAGTTTAATAAGAACATATTATGATGGAAGTGTAGATAATTGTTTAAATGACTCATAATGACAGCATTACAAATATTCAAATCCATTAATACTGAAATGCCAAATAAACATGAAACAATCCATAGTTCATCATGGAATTGTAAATTATTACAAATAAAAAATCCGAAATAGTAGTAACAAATAAAAAAATGCAACTAGCTTGTCTAATCTAAAAAAAATCAGAGATAAGGAATCCTCCGTTCTGACGCCAGGTAAAGAAAGTCTCTCGTTTATTTTGGTCATCTAGAATTTTTATAGCAAATAAGTAGAGGAGTATGTCATAAAAAAATCTCCAGAATAGAATCCAACAGCTTTGGAACATTTGTCATTGTCGGGTATCCATGCAGAGCAGTGCGCGCATTAGATATGATATTTTTTATCAGTTCTTTCTTGAAATTTTTTTGTGATATTTTGCCAATATTCTGTTTTGAAATGTATGGTCAGTCTATTGCTAATTTCTATCTTCCTCAAGCATAAATCACAAACTATTATATATGTTTCTCTATCCCAAATGACAAACATCCCACATTCCTTTTATTTACCCATCTGATGTATCAATCGATAAGAAAATGTGGTCGAAATAATATTATTTAGCAAGTAAAACTAAATTATTTAAAGGCAAAAAGAGGTGAAAAGAAGATTTCAAAGTAAAGCTAAATGAGATCAAGTTATTAGAGAAGGCTCCATCCAGGATCACCAATTATGTCATTTAGGCTTAAAACGAGGTAGTGTATGTAACAAGTATGTGTGGTCAATTATTAAATTCACAATTGGTGATCGGCTGAGTCATTTATTCTGTTTTTTCCATCATCACTTTACAAAGCATTTCAAAAAAATGAAACGCACACCGAAACAAACTTCAAAACCGTCACTGCGAATGAACAATTGCACCAAGAAACTAATAGGTCTACAAACTCACCAAACTAACAACATCAAATAAATAGCAAGAACTAAACCAACATCACATAATTCATGTATCAACATATATCAAACATTGAAACTCTTTGGTTTCAAAATCCCAACTTGCTCAACAAAGTAATCACTTTTCATTTTCATTATGTTAAATTCGGAAAAGTTATGCATGGAAAGATATATGTGCACTGCTCTTTGTTTTGAAAATCTGTGTTAAAGCTATTTTATATATTAAAGTTATGATGTTAGGTATTTTGGTTGCACTTATCTCTTCCTCCATCCAGAGAAATATTTTATGGAGAGAAATATGATCATGTCTTCTTCATTAAACTTAATAAATATTTTCTTATGTTCTCTCTGCCTCCACCAGAAAATTGCATTGATCAGTTGGAAATCTGGAAGTTCAGCTATTATATAAGTTAGATAAAGTGTCTTACAGTAACTGCATTTCATTGTTTCTTTCAATCCAAAGATATATTTTCTGAAGATAAATTTGAGCACTGTTTGTTTTTATTTGAAAAGGTATACTATTGAGAATGTCTTTTGCTCTGATACAAACATGAAGTTTAGATGCTAGATAGGTTGTTTCCTTTCACTTTTCTCTTGTTCAATCATGCTAGCCAAAACAAAACCCCGAACAAACCATTAGAGCTCAGTGAAATCTTTTAATCAAATAAGGATCCATCCAAGATCACCATTTTTATCATTTAGGTTTCAAGACCAATGTAGCATCATTGATAAACACTTGTATATGTGATCTAATAACAGGTAACATATGTGGCAAAACTTATTTGTCAATTTTAAAAGTGATAATTGGTGGTTGGTGGTTAAGCCCTTTAATAGTTTTTTTTCATTATTGCTCTAAATAACATTTCAAATATGAAATGCATCGTGGCCGAAAAATCTATAACCATCCCAAGTACCAAAGCATAATCCAAATTATTCGGCTTCTAAACTTCAGGTTTGCATCAGCTCAAAGACATTCCCAATATAATATCAAAGGCATTTCCGATATATCTCTCCGGAGACATTCCCAATGATATAATTTTTCAAAAAAAATTTGAAAAATAAACTGTGCTAAATTTTTTCCTCAGAAAATGTTTTCTGGATTGAAGAATAGGTATGAGCAAACAAATTAATCATCTAACATCAGAACTTTAATATATAAAATACCCTCTACATAAATTTTCAAAAAAAAAAAAAGAGTTGTGCATACAATATCTCTCATTCCATAACTTTTTCTGATTCAGCAAGTTAAAAATGGAAGGTCTTATCAATATCTAGCATCTAACCATCACATATGCATCAGAAGAAGCATATCCATTATGGTATAATTTTTCCAAAAAAAAAAACATTGCTAAATTTTCTTTCTAGAAAATATTTCTCTAGATTGAAGAAAAGGCAATAGCAATCAAATTAAACACATAACATCATAACTTTAATATTTAAAATTGCTTCAACATAAATTTTCAAAACGAAGAGCGGTGCATATATATCTCTTCATGTATAACTTTTCCTACTTGAGCAGGATCAAAATGGAAGGTGACATCTATATCTTGCATCTAACCTTCACTTTTGTATCAGAATAAAGACATTCTCAGTGGTATGATTTTTCAAAAAAAAAAAAAAACATATAATCAAATAATAATGCTTAAATTTCTCTCCTGAAAATGTTTCTTTATATTGAATAAGAGGCAAGAGCAAGCAAATTAATCTTCTAACATCACAACTTTAATGTATAAAATAGCTTCAACATAGGTTTTCAAAACAAAGAGCAATGCACATATATTTTTCCACGTGTAACTTTACCTAATTGAACAGTAGAAAAAATGGAAGGTGGTTGCTTATCTAGCATCTAACCTTCATTTTGCATCAACTCAAGCACATTTTCAATAATTTTATTTAAAAAATAAATAAATAGTGCTCAAACTTTTCTCCAGAAATTATTTTTCAAGATTGAAATGCAGTTAATGTAATACACTTTATCTAACTTATCTAGCAACCGAACTTTCAAATTTCCATCGAATCAATGAAAACTTGTGGTGGAGGCAGAGAGAACATAAGGAAATATTTATTATGTTAAATAAAACAGATGTGCTCATATTTCTTTATAGAAAATGGTTCTCTAGACAATAGCAACCGAATTAACCATATAATATCATAACTTTACTAAATAACATTGCTTCAACATAAATTTTCAAAACAAAGAACATTGCACATATATCTTCTTAAAGCAGAGGCAATGAAATGCAATTAGAGTAATCAAATTAGTCTATCAGCTGATCTTTCATGATTTTCATTAGGTTAATGCAATTTGTCAGACAAACAAGTGAACAAAAGGTGAAAATGATAAAATAAAAGCCATCAAACTACCAAAAGATAAACTGTGAAGATGATAAAACAAGAACCGACATACCATTAAACCACCCAAACAGATAAGTGTTAAAGCGAAAACATTCAAACCATCTCAACAGAGAACAAAAGAAATCGAGAGAAATAACAAAGATAAGCAACGAGTGTTNAAGTGTTAAAGCGAAAACATTCAAACCATCTCAACAGAGAACAAAAGAAATCGAGAGAAATAACAAAGATAAGCAACGAGTGTTGAAGGCCTTGAGAATGAACGAAGGGGAGCTCACAACCGGGTTTCTGCCCTAAACACAAATTACGACCGAGAATGTGGAGGGGGCGAGGGGTATTTGTGGGGACTAAGGAAGGAATTTCAACTATTTAAGAGGAGCAGCGACAACCTTTTGAAGTCGAAACGAATATGATATGTTGTGTCAGAGTGAATGCCCATATAATGTCATATATCTTGAACAATTAAAAAAAAGAATATGTAATGATCTAAATCTGAAGGGATACCTATGATTATATTTAAAAAAATTTACTTTTTGTTTTTCACCAGTAGATGTAAACATCAGTACTTCATTCGTCATCATGCCATCCCTTTTGTGCTGAGAATAATAATAATAATAATTGAACAAAGAAACTGTAGAAAGATGGAAATTAAGGGATTGCTTTAGTTTCTGCTCTCCGATAAATAGTATTACAGAGAGATTTTTTTAAAAAAATATGAAAGAAGTAGATAAATATAGTCGAGTAGAACCTGAATTAGGCACTATAAGGATAGCCTCAACCCTAATGCCTAAAACTAAAAAATAAATGTGAACTATTAAGGCTATAATCACAATTAAGCATTTTAGTTGATGCTGATTTTTAAAGAACATTGGATGGAGCATGCAAACATTTCATAAATTACACTAAAATTCAAATAAAATTGTAATCTAAATAACACCCGTATCTCAAATAGTAGAACCATACAACCATAAAAGCAAAGCATACCGTAGTAATCCTACTCACTGCATTTTAAGGGCCATTAGCATATTTGAGTTGATTATATGCTATGTTCAAGGTACTTTGGAGATTGATGTAAAGTTCGAGAAGAATAAGACAATTATAAAACAGCTAATCGGACTTTTATCTGCGACTTTGATAAATATCAATCAAAATTTAATTGTGTTTTCAATGATAGGAGGACCTGTGAGCTAGGATCCATGAATCAAATGCAGATATTAGTGGAGGCCACTTAACCATTGCTTAAGCCCTCTTTCTAAAACAAAGAACAAAAAGAATAAAATTAAGATAAACCCCTAAGCTTGAATGTGTTTAATGAAGAGT
>NEWO01000029.1:460030-539860 GCA_003013225.1 Phalaenopsis aphrodite
AGGGATTGGTTGGCTGTATTTCATTCCTTTTTTAATGTATTAAAAAAATTCATTGGAACTTAAATAAAATTATATTTTGGGAGATTTAAAATATTTAATTTTTTTTATTTTTTATTTTTATTTAATTTTGGATTAAAACATATTTGATTGTTGATTGGCCATATCACATGAATTAGTCGGTTCATCCCAATATTTGGTGGCAAGTGTGTTGTTTTTTCTCAAAACCTTGAGGCAAGCAAAATTAAGAACTTTTTTCTATACTCGCAAGTCTAACAAGAAGCCAACTGTTAGTACGAGAGGAGCAAGGGAAGCGGTTCCCGGTCTTTGCCCGTATTTTTAGATGCATCCAGTCAGGATCATCACCGATCACTCGCTAGGTTAGTCCAAGCGGAGCGAGCATTATCGAAACAAGGTCAGGGCAAGAACGTGCAAAGGGAATGCTTCGATCAACCATTAAGATAGCAAGAAACCGTCTAAACACTTATTTTTCATTCCTAGAGCCTCTAGGTCTGGTTGTTAGAGGATTTAGGTTAGGTTTTCTTTGTGTTTAGAGAGAAGCCCCATAGGATTAGGTGTTTTGTGATTCCCCTACGAATCAAAAGAGAAAAACCTATCATTTTTTTTTTCTAGACCTAAATTCGAAAGACGGGTTGTACTAATCTCGTTGTTTGTCTTGGTGGTTTCATCCAGATGAAATTTTGAAACCTACCGATCGAGAAGACGAAGACATTCCTTCAATCTTCATCTTCACGGTCATGGGAAATCCTCTTCACGAGAAATTCCCAACCTTGAGACATGCAAGCGGAGATGGGCGTCTTGTTGCCCCGCTCAATAAGACATTGGTACACCTTTTCATCACTTACCTCTAGGATCGTGTGAGATCGCTAGGATGAGCACAATTTCGTCATTGAAATCAACTGGCCATCATGTCATGTGTGTATTCGCATTCATGATATTTCTTGCATGTATTTTGAAATCGCATTAAAAAAAAAATTTCTACCTGCGTTGTGCACACTTCACCTAGTTCGATCGATTCACTTTTGTTAGTTTGACTAATCGGCTGCCACTAGCCCGATCGGCTCGACCGACCATCTTTCGTCAATTGTCCAGCACGGCCCGATTGACCATTTCTTGTCAATCGGCTGCCTGTGTTGGCTCAATCGACCACCTTCGTTGCCTCGACATCATCTCTGCCACCGTCGGCCTCTGTCGACCACCGGCGGCCACCGTTGATAGTCATCGATCACCGCTGACCTCCGTCGACCACCGCCGGCCGTCATCGACCATCGATCACTGCCGACCTCCGTCAACCACCGCTGAGTTGACGTCATCAGTCGACGTTGTAACTTGAAAAGCTAGTAACTCTTTCCTGTCTGTGGGACAAGGGGCATCTGTAATCATCAACTTATAGTAGAATTTTACAACTGGATCAGACCCCGTGGTTTTTCCCATTTACGGGTTTTCCACGTAAAAATTCCTGGTGTTATCACAGCTTGATTTATTTTCATCTGAGTGTGTGTTGCATCCTCACGCAACGCTAAGACGATAATTTATTACTCTGCCGCCGTGAATTTTCTAGCATGCATCAGTTTGGCGCTGTCTATGGGAAATAGATCACCATTCGACGCTGTCTTCAGCTCTGAGACTTTGAATCCCTACTTCATTTCCCGATGATGTAGATCATCCAATTGACAAAGGAATCTTTTTTGCATCTTGAAGATCATCTCCAAAGCATTATTCAATATGGGGGCAACCTTCACTGCAATCTCGAAAGGTCGTTCACGTCAACGCCCAGACATGATTATAATGGGGTTGTCTTCTCGCATCTTATTCAGACACAAAGTATGTCACAACTTCTTCCATCTGAGGGGCAACCTTCACTACAGTCTCGAAATATCATTCATGTTAATGTCTCAGGCACGACTGTGATGGGGATGTCATCTCATATTTCATTCAGATTACAAGTCTACTAGAATCGCTCCAAGATTGGGAGGCAATCTTCACTGCAGCACTTCATCGACGCCCTTCATTTTACTGGAGTTCCTCTTTAACCAAATCAAGAAGCTGATCTTTTCAAGGCTCCATACATAGGTTGCTTTGCAAGCTCACATGGAAAACGCCCCCGCTGAGGAGTAAAAGATTCAAAAGCAACGACTGACAAGTTGTCAAACATTTTTTCTTGAGTATGACAACAACTATATTTCCAAGAAAACATACGGTCCATTGCAACCTACACCCTAGTCTCGAGAAATGCAGAGCATCTCTGACACCTCATTCTGGGATTAATCAATCTCAGGGGGACTCGATTCGACCTCTTCCATTACAGGCTACAATTGTCAAGCAAAGACTTTGACGTACAGTCTCGAATATATCAAAAATCTTTGGTGGATTTCCTTCGAACTCTTCCATAAAAGGTTACGATGGTCAAGCAAAAACTTCGACCAACAACCTAGAATAGGTCAACCATCCTAAGTGGATTTCATATGACTTTGTTCATTATGAGTTAAAACCATCGAGCATCTCGGGTTATACAACTCAGAATTGGTCTTACATATTTAATGGATTTTTTCTTTCAACCATGTCTCTGGAAATCCTCCAGGATGAGAGTCTCAATGGGAAGCTAGTAGTGGATAGAGTTCTCAGTAAAAAGACTCCACAAGAGCAAGTGCTTGATAGGGTCTTCGCTTAAAGCTTCTATAAAACATAAGTCTGAGAGGGCACAAGTTCATAGGGTGCTCGTCTTAAAGGAATTTTGCACGGTTAAGATGCCACAACAGCCATGAAAGCGACAAAAAAATGCATTATCATCATCTACAAATGTTACATCAGATGATTAAAAAAGCTACAAATACCAACATATATTTGTATAAGGGCTACAACAAATCAGCTCATCTTCGAGCAGAGTCGACACTGCAGCTCTACACCGTAACTCGGCACCGCATTGTGACATCACAACTCTTCACCGGAGCTATGCGCCGTAACTCTGTGTCACAACTCTTCACTGGAACTTTGCACCGCAACTCTTCCCTGCAAATCAGCACTGTAAACTCAGCATCACAACACTGCACCACAACTCGGCACCGTAGCTCTGCACAGTAACTCAACACCGATACTTCGCCGCAACTCGGTACTGCAACTATTCGTCGCAACTCGACACTGCAACTGTTCACCGCAACTCTTTTTCGAAACTCAGCACTACAACACTTCGCTGTAACTTGACACGGCAATGTGTCGCCCCGACGTTGAGCCGCAACGCCTCGCCCACACGCACCGCCTCAACGCGCCCTATCGTTGTGACACCTCGACGCGATGCTCCGTTGCAACGTATCTCCGCGACGCATCGCTACGACACACTGTAGCAAAGCGTCGCTTCGCCGCAACGCTCCGCCGTCATGCGTCGCCGCAACGCGCCACCGCAATGAGTCAAGTCACTGCGACGCCCTGCCACAACGTGTCATCGCGACGTCTCACCGCGAAGCACCACCACAACAAGTCACATCACTGCGACGCTCCGCCGCAACGCATCGTCGCGATGTCTCACCGTGAAACACCACTGCAACACCTCACCGCGACTCTACCTCCCTCTCCTTCGGCTCTCGTGGATCCCGCTTCCTGCTTTCAGGTTCCGGTCGTTTTGGAATTCCCAAATTCACTTATGCGCGTAATTACAAGGAATATCAAAGCAAATAAAAGGCTTCTTTGGAAAGATTATCAGACCAAAAAGAAAGTCGTTAGAACAAATAAATGCTTATCCAAGCATTAAGAAAATCGTCAGGGCATCACGTAGGAAAAAATAATAATTTTTTTTAATATATATATATATATATATATATATATATATATATATATATATATATATATATATATATATATCTATATCTACTTACAATATTATGATTAAAAGCGAAATAATTATAAAAAAAACTTTTTGCCCAAACAGATTTCGGGAAAATAAGAAAAATAATTATAAAAAATGAACTTTAGGCATTAGATATGTAAATACATGAGATTTAAGTGGTATGTACGTAATTCTTCGTCCTCAGGTGCCAAATTACCCATCCATTTTCATTTAATCAGGTCTTTTAAATTTTATTATGGATTTCGGCAATTTTTTAAATTTTCAAATCTTTTTTTTTTGGAAAAAAAATCTCAATTTATTTATTGTTTTTCTTTCTTCAATATTAATTAACTGCTTTGTTTTGTTTGATGGGGCCAAATTTTCAAAATGTATTTTTTTTTATTTAAATTTGCTAAATCAGTAATTAAAAAAAATAAATATTGTCAAAACGCCTACAGTTTGTTATTTCTGCCTATCACACCATGATTCTAAAAATCATCTAACAGACATAACAGAAAAATTATTGCATACAGATGCTGCATGTAAAGATGCATGTGATGTCTGATCTACACCGTAGATCACGATGATTTACAGTGTAGATGTATTTCGGTGGGCCCCACCGTGATCCTACGGTGTATATCTCTACATGCGGTGCCCGTATACAATATTTTTTCGTGAAATCAGACAAGAATTGAGCGATATGTGATGATTTTTTCCAAGCAAATGGGTTTCAGTTCCTACTTTATCACGAAATTTGAATGTTTGTAATTTCTGTGAGTTATTCGTCTAGATCCACCAAAAGAGAAAATTCTCTCATCTTTTCAACGAAATCAAGAACGTCTTAATCAGATAAGAATTGAGCGATATGCAGTGATTTTATTCTAGCAAGGTGTGTTCTAGTTCCTATTTTGCCACGAAAATTGATTTTTTTTTTATGTGAGTTGTTTCATCGGGATTCGTCGGGATCTGTTAACATAAAAGTTGTAGAGGATTCTTTCATCTTTCGAAATATACAAACTTTTAAATGAGACGAGGATTGAGTGATGTGTGGTGATTTTACTGTAACAACCAAATTTATTTTAATTTATTTTAACATGTCGACATTGTAACTTGAAAAACCTAGTAAAACTTTCATGTCTGTGGGGCAAGTAGTTGCAACTATAATTATTTTTTTATAGTGAAACTCTTCAACTAGGTGCGTCCCAGTGATTTTTTCCTTTCCGAGTTTTTCACGTAAAGAATATATAGTTTAATTATTAGTTTTCTTCTCTTTTCTGAGTGTCTGTAAATCTACGTAGTAAGCTAAGGCGATAATCTGTTTAGTTCCGCAAATTTTTTAGCACTCATCACATGTAAATCTTACTAAAATATTTATTTAAATTCATCAAAAACCAGATCTGAAAGCAACTTATTAATTTTTGATCGGATACGTATCGCGGAAGCTAATTATTATCTTAAGCTAAGCAATGATTAACAAAGGTGAAAGTATAATTAAATATTTTTTATCCTTAATCATTAATTTCTAGTGTTAAAAACCAATTGATGAAGTAATTCAGTGACACGTGTCATTTATCTGAAACAGCCAAAGCATACACGGGTTGCTTTCTTGTTGGCAGAAAAAAGGAATAATAATTATGTGGAAACTCATGTACAAATACTTTTAAAAATTTTATTTTATTAATTGAAAAGAAAACAAGAAATTTTAAATAATAGATTTGAACTCGTCTTATTAAATAATTAAATAAATGAGATGATATTTATTATTTTCTAAAATTTGATTGATTTATGTGACACGAATCTCGAAATATGAACACAAATCTTTGATGAAATTTTTTTAACAAGAAACATTCAAACTACAATTAAGAGTAATCCATAACTCCGATTTTAGCAAACTTATGGTCAAATTGACCAGCTCAAGCTCAATGAGACAGACCTAATGATATCAAAGTCAGTCAAATGCGAGTCAAATAAAGCTCAGATCAAGTCATCAAATCACACTTGAAAGATTTACGAATGCATTTGAAGGTCAAACGAATGTCTACTCTAGTGAGTTTATAGTTGCATCAAGCGTCTCAAAAAGACGAATTAAACGAGCTCAAGATTGTTCAATTCTAGCATCGTTAAGTTACTCAAATGTCCATCAAATGCCGTCTGGTTGAAGGAAGCTTTATGAACTGTTTAATAAAATTGGTTTATATTCCTGCATTAGTTGCACCTACAATATTATAAATAAGACCCCACCCTTTTATAATGGAGGAGCTTGAGCTTTGAAAGAGAATTTGAGGCTCTGAGAAAAAGCTGAAGTTCAGCACTATCCCTATTATCGTTGATCGCCCCCGACAACCGTCCAATGTCGTTGACCAATGCCGACCTCCGTCGACCACCGCGGATCACTGTCGACGACCACCAACCATCATCAAGCACTGTTGTCGTTGTTAACCATCACCGACTATCGTCAAACACCATTAACCACCATTGATGACCACCACTTGTCGTTAATCACCACCAACCAGACTCCGTCAATCAACATTGAAACTCAGAAAATCTAGCAACTCTTTCCTATCTGTGGAACAAGAGGTTTCTGTAATCATCAACTTATAGTGAATTTTTATAACTGAGTTTTTCACTTTACGGGTTTTTCCACATAAAAACATATCATGTCATTATTGATTGTTTTCTTTCACCATAATGTGTGTTAAATTCTAGTACAATGCTAAGATGATAATTCATTACGCTACGTTAATTTTTTAGCACACGTCATTATCAATGAAAAATATTATTTAAATATTTTTCATTGGCATATTTTAAGAATAAAATATGATTCAAAATTTTGTAAGTGTGCTTTCCAACTATTCTCGATAGCGACTTATAATGTTCCTTAAAAAAAACGATAGAGCATAATATTAATAATATAAATTATTAACTTCTTTTGAATCAAGATGTTACGCATTTCTATTATAATAGTTTTCATCAATATATTAATATATTAACACTATTTAATTTGTCTATATCTGATTTTGTCTTATGATAATATTATTTGTATTAAAATTTATTAGCTTTATTCTTTAAATATTATTACTTATTTATCAAATGATTTGACCGTTTACTAATAAAAAACGGCACTTGTTGTATTCATATTATTATATATTTAAATTACATAGAGACTGTCCCAAACTTATTATTTAAAAATTGATGTGTGACGGAAAATTCGCGGTAGTAGTAGAGTAACAGATTATCATCTTAGTGTTGTACGAGAATTCTACACCTACTCAGATGAAAAAGAAAAAAAAATGTAACTACTCCATAAGTTTTTATGTTAAAAGTTTGTAAAAGAAAAAAATCATAGGGTCTGGTCCAGTTGCAAAAATTCACTTACTGATTAATAATTACAGAAATCCCTTATCCCACAGACGAAAAAAGATAACTATATTTTTCATATTACGACGTTGACTGACAGCGTCAGCGTCTGGTTGGTGGTGATCGATGACGGTTAGCAGAGTGCAACGACGATAGGTGATGGTCTTTGGCGGTCGGCGATGGTCGACTACGATCGACAGTGGTCGACGACGGAGGTTAGCGGTGTTCGACGACGATCGACGGTGATGCTGAACTACAACTTCTGCTCAAGTTCTCAGGCTCTTTCTTCATACTTCTGCCCTCCTTATAAGAGGGATGTGATTCTATTTATAGTGTTCTAAGTGTAATTAATGCATGAATATGAATCATTTTGATCAGATGATCCAGAGAGTTTCCTTTGATCATACGACATTTACTGGACATTTGGGTTCTTTAATGATGTCAGGTTTGAGTGATCTTGGACTCGTTGAATTCGTTATGTCGAGTCACTCGATTTGAGTATAAACTCGTCACATTCAGCAACCCTTTAATCTTTCAAATGTGTCCGAAAATCATTTAAGTGTATTTCAATGACTTGATTTGGGTTTGATTTGACTCGGATAGAGATATTTTTTATATTATTAGGTCCGTTTCATCAAGTCGGTCAGTTTGACTATAAGTTTGCTGAATCAGAATTTTGAATGACTTTTTATCAAGATTTCAATGTTTGATGCTTAAAATATCGTATCGAGAATTGTGTCATGCATCGAGATTCGTGCATAATGATGAAATTTGTTGGTGGCGAATGAAAAATCAACCACTCTCTCCTATTCATTTTTTGGAATTTTTACTAAAAACTAATTTTTATGGTAAGATCCTGAACATTATTTGTATTTTTATTATATCTTTAATAATTTGATCATGACACACATAAAATACATGAGTCCAAGAATTAAAAAAAAGAAAATATTTAATTTATAAATATTAATATTTTGGATGGCCTGTATTTAATTATTAATACTTTAAACTCATGTACCAATCAAAGGGGAATATTGACGGCCTGACTAGTTGTTTTTTCGTTGAATAGTCTTCTTCTTCTGTAATGCCCGGAACGCGGGGACGTAAGAAAAAAGTTTTTTCGGAGCAAACCGGAGCCAGTAAAGCGGATGCTGCAGAGGAAGCGATCGGTGGATTCTTGTTCTCCTTCTTATCTTTGGCAGGAGAAGGTTTGGCATCTCCGACCTGATTTCTCTCTCTTTTTTTTGGGTTTTCTAGAATGCATTTTGAACTTATTGGCCGTGTTTAGAGATTCGTCGTTCCTTGAGATTCTGATATTTTTTATGGGTGATAGAAATTTGGATTGATAAGGATTGGGAGTAAAAATGGAGCTTATGGTGTTGATTTTTGATCTTGTAAAGGTGAACTGCGATGAATAAGCTGCTTGTGGCTGTTGTTGGTGCAAAACCCAAGCGTGGATGCATTAAATTTTGAAAATTGTTTGACATGATGGATAAGTTTGATAGATAATTAATTTCAATATTCAAGATCTAAATCAAAGAGAAGAAGAAGAAGATGCACAACGAGAAGAAGTGGTGTCTATTGTTTTAATCCTACTTCCTTTTGGATTTATTAAATTCGGCATTTAGCCTTGCTGCATGCTAAAAAAATTGCAGTGGTAAACTTAGTATTTTAATTTTTAGCTTTATACGAAGATTTTGCAGGCATATTAATAAAAGAGAAAAACATTGGAGACGCTAGAGTTTTTACATGAAAAATCTGATAAGGAGAAAATCATGTGGCCTGGTCCAGATGAAATGATCTATTATATAAATAAAATTATATAGTTCCATTAGTTACTTTCATGTTGAAGAGGTTACAAACTAATGTTATCGAATTTGGTTTACTATAAATGCCATAAAACTTGAAGTGGAGGGATAATAATATATAGTGGCCAAATGATATTAGTCACACAACTACTGTTGAACAATATTAATGGAGTTGTGGTTCTTAGACATTGACAATCAAATAACAACAATGATTGATGGTGATCATCATGGCCAAGTGTCATGTACAGCTCTATAGGTTGAAGTTCTTTAGTTAGAGCTCTCTTCAAACTAAGACTAACATCATTTCATGTGCGGCGCTGTGTTAAAATTTTTAAGAGTAGCATTTACTAAAACGAGTCAACAACACTATAGTCAATGGCCCTTGTTGATTATATTGATCATACATCATTATTTTAATATTTAAGTGCTTCAATAATATTAGAATTGAGTGATCATGAGCTCGTAGAATTCCTTTTGTCGAGACATTTAATTTGTTTGTAATATCTGCAGACCGTTTGTTTGTTCAAATAATTACTTGATATCTTTTACTATACTTCAAATGCTTGGTTTGGGCTTATTTGATCTAGCTTGTAAAGGCATTTAGTTTGGCTATAAATTTGCTAAGTTGAAGTTTGGATGGTTTTAAATTTAATAAGAATTCAACTGTAATTTTAAACCCTGCAAACTCCTTTGAACGCCAGTCTAATGTAATAATTTAGTTTCCATACACAAAATGGCTGAAAGCTTAATTGTTATTTTTCTAAATCTTGTTTTCTATCCAAAACAACCAAATGATCCTTTGGTGAAGAACAAATGAAAGTTGATATAACCTGTGAAAGAGATTTGTCTCACTTATACTGTTGAAAATCTTTCATTAAATCTTTAAATATGTTGTAGATTTTGTCATTATCAATGAGTTGTGGTTTCTTTATATAATTTGATAAACTGGCTATATCAACTTTTTTACTCACTGAAGCTGTGAAATCCTTGAAATTTAAGTCATATCCATGTCTTGATGGGCTTAATTTAGCATCTCATGTCAAAATAGCTTTTAATTTTACATAGAGTTAGTGTAAACTGTTTTATTATCAAGATTTAAACTCTTTTGTTTAAGAAAATTTTAAACTTACTTGAATCAATAATTTTCTATTTGTATCAATTAAAAGATTTCTATTTATGCAAAATTCTAGATTGTGATTGGCAGTTAAGGGGAGTGGATATGCTTTTCAAGTGGTGTTGCTTTGGCGCGAGGAAAAGTGGTCAGCAAGATTTACTTGGTAAGAGATGCATTGCCATAAATTTATTTTATTTCCTCTGCAAAAATTTAAATTTTTTAAAAAGTTTTGTATCAGAATCTCTTGACCAAAAAGTTTTAGGGTCATGGGCTATTTATGCTTTTTCATTTCTTTTAATTTGTAGCAAATAGTTTAAATTATTTTTATTTAATAATTTAAGTCTTAATTTATAACAATAATAATAATAATAATAATTAGTATACGCATAACTCAATTATTATATTGTAATAAAAAGTTGAGGGTGTTTTTTAAAAAGCCAGTTAGTGTCCCCTCGACAACTATGACAGAACATTCCTCATTCGACCTTTATGCTTTACTATTTTATTATATAAAGTCTACTTTGCCACACAATTGGACAGCTTAGTTTGATTTTTCAATAGAAAGATTAATGCATCAAAAAATAAAGGCCTAAGTTTAAGCCATAGTTCTTCGCTCATTTAAACGTTTTGAATATTTTTATGATAGGTATTTTCATCTGACCCTTTGGCATCACTTTTTTATTTTCTTTATCATTATGATAGTCTTTTTTATATGACACATTGTATTTCAACAACTTTCTTCACTCTAATTGTGGTTTTCTCTTACCAGAATTTTCATCTGCAAAGAATATAAAGTTGTTCTCTTACAATGTACTAAGCTCGGCGACCGATAATTTTCATCAAAGAAATAAGATAGGTCGTGGCGGTTTTGGAACAGTTTACAAGGTTGACTCGCTATCTTATTTTATCTTCGACTTATGGATTGACTTACCCCATTTTTAGTTTATTTACCTATTTATTTATTTTTCTGACATTATTCTTTGATCAAAAGATTTTTGATTTTATATATTATATCAAACATTGATCATCTGATGATCCAGTGAGGAGAGTAGTGTTTTAGATTTGACTTATGTTAAGAAAAATAGTGGTAGACCTAAAAAGACTTGCGCATATTGTACAAAAAATGATCTTAATTTTATAAAATTAAATTAAAATATGACACTCACTTGGACACAATGGAGAAAAGGATTCATGTAGCCGGCCCACTTAGTGGGATAAGGACTTTTTGTTATTCTTGTTGTTGTATTTCATGTACATGATTAGGTTCCAACTACTTTCAATCAGTCACATTTTTTTCTTTTTTTTTTGCATTGAGAAAACTAGTCTTTAGCGTTTTTTTATAGTATTCATCGGAGAAAAGAGGTGGTTTACAAATCCGGCACCCTCTTTCATCCATTTTTTAAATTCTCAATCGAATATCAAAATTCATGTTAAAACCTCAATCCATATTTTTCATTTTTGTCAAATTCCTAAAGCTTTGATAGTGGAACGCGTAAATGTCAAAAAAATCACCTAAAAAAGCGCTAATTTTGTAGATAGCAATGTTTCAAGTACTGTGGATGTAATTATCCAAAAAAAAAAAGTTGTGGATCAGATACTGCTACATTTCATGAGTTAGGGTTGTCCTCTTTTTCTAAGTTCTAAAGTGCATTACTTGCTGGTGATAATTAATTCCTTGTGCTATAAATTGTGAACACACGATCATCAAGACACTATTGCATTATTATTATTTTTATGTTGTTGGAGCATTTACAGAAGACCTAATTCTTATGTATTTACGTGTCTTACACCTAAACTTTACTTTTTCACATTTATAACACCCAAATCTTTCATATCACATTAAAACTGCCTCCATTTTAACTTTTACCTTTTCATGCATATGTAAAAATTGAGGTTTAGGTGTTAGATATGTAAATACATAACAATTAAGTGGTATGTATGTAAATCTTTCTATTTTGTTATATGGCAGGGAATCCTTAAGGATGGCACACCAATTGCTGCAAAGGTTCTCTCTGCCGAATCAAATCAAGGCGTTCGAGAATTTCTAAATGAGATTAACGTGATAACAAATGTTAATCATCCAAATCTTGTCCAGTTAATTGGTTGTTGTGTTGAAGGAATTAATCGTATTTTGGTGTACGAGTATGTCCAAAATAGTAGCCTTGATCATGCGTTGAAAGGTAAATTAAATAGCAATGGGATTTTAAAATGTTGAATATGAAATTTTCATGGCGACTTAAAATTTGTTTATATATTATCCAAATTAATTTTAATTTATTATTCATTTCGTTTAGGTACTAATAGTGAAAGAACTAGATTGCATTGGGGCATTAGATCTAAAATTTGTATTGGAGCTGCTGAGGGGCTTGCATATCTTCATGAAGGCATCGAGCCACACATCGTCCACAGAGACATCAAAGCTAGCAACATTCTTCTTACGGAAGAATTTCTTCCAAAAATTGGTGACTTTGGTTTGGCCAAATTATTTCCAGATAATGTCACACATATCAGCACGCGGGTCGCTGGAACAACGTGAGAGTTATCTCATTTCATTATTTATTGAATATTATCCTTTTTAATTGTCTTAAAGACCATAGATGAATATTTTCAAATCCACTGCTTAGACCAAGAGCTTGAAATTCTTCGATGTTTAGTTCTTTTCTTTCTTAGTACTGGTTTGTGCAAAATATCTTTATATGTTTGGTTTGGCGTGTTTTACATACCTTGTGATTTAATGGCTCTTGTATGATTTACTATTACTGTGGATTGTTATACATATATGTATAAAGTTGTAGTATTACCATCCGACTGTTTTTGTATGCTTTATAGATTTCAAGCTCCTCCACCGGATCGTCGCATCTTCGTCTTGAATTATCATCAACATTTTTTTTTCATGCATAGGAAAAATAAGACATTATTTGAAATTATTGTCTTTGGTTGTGTTGTGATGTTTTATATGCACTGGGTTGTGCTGTGTTGTTGAGTAAATCAGACAACTTTTTGTTAAAATGATTGTATAAATTTCTATAAGATTTGGTTGATTGGTAAACAAAATGTTATAATAGTAATAAGAGTCAACTGCTTTGATATATTTCAATTTATGCATTGTCCAAGAAATATATCGTCCTTTTTTGACGCATACCGTTCGTGTTTCTTAGATGTAAAGAGCGGATTCTTGTGTTCCTGAACCTCTTCTAATTGTGTGAACTCAGAATGACATTAACTAATTTATTGCATTTGTGAGCAACAAAATTTATGAGCGTATATGCTCTTTCATTGTTGTTCTATCAATATCTTTGATGATTTTTGGTAGAAGTATACTTATTGCTGTGTTTTCGAAGCCGGATGAATTTGTGCTTCTATTCTTAATGAAAAATTGTATTTTCATCTGCAGGGGTTATTTGGCGCCTGAATATGCAATTCAAGGTCAATTGACAAGAAAGGCTGACATATATAGTTTTGGGGTCCTTGTGCTCGAGATAGTTAGTGGAAGGAGCGTTTCGAAGCCTTATTGGTCTAATGGTGACAATGTTCTTCTAGAAAGGGTAAGCAATTTTTTATCTGGCGCCTACTTATTTTAGCAAGCCTGCAGTTTTTTGAGGTGTTTTAGATAAAGCTATTGATTGTAGTTCATGACAGGTGATAACAGGTCGTTACAACCAATAAGGACATAAAGATTGGTGTTGGATCGTTTGAACGAATAGGCTAACGATAACTGGAACAACCTAGCGGTGGGTCGAAAATCGAACTGGATTGATGTCATATATGGATTTTGATGAAATTGATTTATTGTTTCTGATTGAGCCAAGCTGATTTTGGACTTCTCTTTCAGTTTAAACCATGTGATGGTTACTCAAGGTGGCCAATATGGTCAAGTTAGTTTGCCTGGGCAGGCGGAAAGAGGTGGCATCTTCCTTTTATCGTTTAGTGACAATTGGATAAAGAAATAGTTGGGCTTGTTGGGGAAAAGACCACATCAAGCATGGTAGCAACTTCTTTAGGATTGATGCGTCGCCAACAAATTTTTATCATCCGACACGAATCTCGATGCATAACACAAATCTCAAGACGATATTTTAAGCAAGAATCATTTAAACCTTAATAAAAAATCATCCAGAGCTCTGATTTCAGCAAAATTATAGTCAAACTGACCGGCTTGATGAGACAGACCTAATGATATGAAAACTAGTCCAATCCGAGTCAAATCAAGCTCAGATCAAATCATTAAACCACCCTTGGAAGATTTCTGGACATATTTGGAAGGTCAAACAGATGTCGACATTGACAAGTTTATACTCGAATCGAGCGGCTCGACAAGAAGAATTCAACGAGCTCAAGATCATTCTATTTCGATATCGTTAAGACACTTAAATGTCCATTAAACGCGACATGATCGGAGGAAACTCTCTGGACCGTTCGATCAAAATAATTGATATTTCTGCATTAATTGCACCCAGAACACTATAAATAGACATCCACCCCTCACATGAAAGGAGAGCTGAATTCTAGAGGGAGAGTGACGCCTTGAGGAGAAGTTGTAGCTCAGCACCACTGTCGACCGTCGTCAACCTTTGACAACCGTCATCAACGACCACTAACCACTATCGATCACCACCAACCAGACGCCGTCAGTCGACGTTGTAATCTAAAAAATATAGTTACCCTTTCCCGTCTGTGGGACAAGAGATTCCTGTAATCAATAATAAATAGTGGATTTTCGCAACTGGGTTAGACCCCGTGGTTTTTCCCTTATGGGTTTTTCACGTAAAAACTTATGGAGTAATCACCTTTTGTTTCTCTTTCATCTGTGTGTGCTAAACTTTCGTACAATGCTAAGACGATAGTTTGTTACTCTACCGTCGCAAATTTTCTAATACACATCAGTGTGACGCCGTCTGTGAGAAACTCTCAATCCCACCACTGAAGTACTTGCTTAATTTACTACATTGCCACTAGACAAAATATTCGGGACAACGAAATAGCTCGCTCTAACTCTTATCGTTCCAGGAAACAACCACGAAGTCAAGGGCGACATGTTTCTTCATCTTCCCGCCCTAGAAGACGTTATCCAACCAACGAGGGTGTTTCTGGTCCTATGGATGAAAAAATACGTAGAATGGAGGAGTCTCAACTGGAAATCATACAATTCCTACGAGAGATCCAACAACCACTGTCCACATCGATGACCAAAACTCGTTTACCATTAAACTCACGAGCTACGAGAAACATACGGCTCGAAGGAACTCGTACGTCCCCCCTGCTCAAGAGGGAACAATTCCCTTGCCAGAACATGATGTTGAACTTCTAGACACCGCAAGTTCCACTAATTCATCTCATGCAGCTCCCTTGGCACCACCATGTCTTGCTACCGATTCAGATGATGTCATTTGTAACGAACTACGTCGCATCATCCAATAAGAGTCCCCCCTAGAGAAAAAAGTTCGCTTCCACACTCACCCTAACATCTTTGAATCCTCTCTTTCAGTGAATGAGGTCCTCCAACACCCCATCCTAACAGGCTTGAAGCTGCCGAATGTTGACACATATGAAAGGATAATTGACCCCTATGAACATATTGATCATTATCGAACCATCATGCATATTCAACATGCCTCTGACGCGCTTCTATGTCAGGTGTTTCCAGCCACTCTTAAGTGACAAGCTCGAACATGGTTCCACTCTCTGTCGAGGGGCACTGTAAACACCTTCAACGAGCTTGCCAAACTATTTGTGGAGCGGTTCATAGCAAATCGACGAATCATCAATGATTCATCTCATCTCTCAGGAATTCGTCAAAGTGAAGGAGAGTCGCTTAAAGACTTCTTCCGCAGATTTTTTGCTGAAGCCCGTCAAATTCCAGGAGTAGATCCAGAGTTTATTTGGGGGAGTTGCCTTGAGCGGCTCTGCCGAGGACTCTTCTACTAATCACTGATGCAGAAGACAGTTCATTCTTATGTCGATCTTGTCCACCGTGTTGAGGCTCAAATCACTGCAGACGAGGTTTTCAGTGCACATAAGCAATAATTTGAGAAATTTGGGGGTAAGCGCAAAGGTAACTTCAAAGGCAATAATCAATCTTCGCAACAGAGAAAGTGTGAACAACCGAAGAATCATGACTTCCTCCTTCAACCTGCGGGTCAACGAACTGAATATCGACCCAAGAAAGAGTATCTTGATGGTCATCAAGGATGAGCAAGCTGTTAAGTGGCCTCACTCCTTAAAACATAACTCGGGAATTCAAGAACAATACTGTCATTTTTATCGAAGTCGTGGTCACACCGCCGAGACATGTAAACTCCTTAGGGAAGAGATTGAAAGATTGATTCAGCAGTGATATCTTGGTCGATTTATACAAAACAAACTAACTGGTAGCGATAATGCTCCTATTGGGGGCAACAGACACAAAGGCAACAACATGTGGGTCACCCAGTCGTGGGCGAAATTCAAACAATTGCAGGATGTCAATTGCTAACATATCAAGTTCTTATCATTGCACGTGGTGAACCAACACATAAAAAATTGCGTCTTGAACCTATCACTTTTGATGATTCTGATCTAGAAAGAGTCTGAGTACCTCACCAAGATCCTCTTGTCATTAGCGCGGGAATTGGCGAACTCTGCTACAATGTAAAAAAGATCTTGATCGACAATGAGAGCTCTGATGATGTTTTGTTGTACTCCACTTTCCTTAGTTTGTGACTGACAAGAGAAAGACTTCAACATGCATCTAGGTCATTATATGATTTTGATAATCAACCAGTACGGGTTGAGGGAACAATAAGTCTTTTTATTGTCATGGGAGATTTTCCTCGACAGATAACTCGCTCAGTCTAGTTCATTTTTGTCAAAGTCAGAATCAACATACAATGCCATCTTCGGGAGACCTCTGCAATCCATCTTTGGCATCGTAACATCTATGCTACACTTGAAGCTCAAATTTCCAACCCCAGCAGGGATCAGCGTCATACGGGGAGATCAATAGATAGAACAATCATGCTACCTCAGGCAGGCTCAGCCACGCCCATCAGTGACACGTAACATTGAAAATTATGATCTCTGAGATGTATCTAAAAAAGCTTCCCCCGTGGAAGATTTGGTTCATGTCCCGCTCTCTAATGAACACCCATCGAGAACAATGCAGTTTGATTCCTTACTCTCTGATGAACAAAGATCAGAATATGTAGATCTCCTCCGAAGAAACCAAAATATTTTTGCATGGACCCCAGCCGACATGCCTGGGGTGACCCTAAAATAATCATGCACTCTTTAATGATATATCCAACCTTTAAACCGATCGTCTAGAAAAAGCGTAATTTTGCCTCAGATCACTTACAAGCTATTGAATAAGAAGTCAACAAGCTTCTCGAAGCAAAGTTCATACGGGAAGCACACCATCCAACATGGCTGGCCAATGTCATCATGGTGAACAAAGTTAGTGGTTCGTGGAGAATGTGTGTCGACTATACATACCTCAATAAAACATGTCCGAATGATAGCTTTCCCCTCCCACACATGGATCAACTTGTTGATGCCACTTCCGGACATCAAATGCTTAGCTTTATGGATGCATACTCAGGGTGCAATCAAATAAAGATGAACCCAATAGACGAGGAAGCCACATCTTTTCAAACAGATAAGAGCTTATATTGTTATCAAGTTATGTCATTCAAATTAAAAAATGCTGGTGCAACTTATCAACGTCTCATGAATAGTTTTTAGAAATCTTCTCGGCCGTACAATGTAGGTTTACGTTGATGACATGTTAGTAAAAGGATTGGAAGCTTCTCAACACACTTCTCATGTAGAGGAGTGTTTCCAATCACTTCATCAATACGATTTACGACTTAACCCGACTGAATGTGCTTTTGGAGTAACATCAGATAAGTTTTTGGGATTTTAGGTTACCCATCGTGGAATTGAAACAAACTCAGAAAAAATCAAAGCACTGAGGGACATGATGTCTTAAAAAAACATTAAGGTGGTACAACGGTTGAATGTTCGTATAACCTCTTTTTCTCACTTCTTAGCTCATTATTGGGATAAGTATATGCCGTTTTTAAAGATACTCAGAGGTGCTCAGAACTTCAATTTTCAGGGGACAGATGATTGTCAGATTGCTTTCGATCAACTCAAGGCATATTTGGTTTCACCGCTCCTTCTCTCAAAGCTCATCCAAGGAGAGATATTATATATCTTTTTGACAATTTCACCTCATGCAATAAGCTCTGTTCTTGTCAGAATAGAAAATTCAGTCAAGAAACTAGTATATTACATTAGCAAGATTCTCTCTGATACAAAAAATCGTTATTTAATGGTGGATAAGACTGCGCTTTCCCTAGTATTCTCAGCAAGGAGACTTCGTCCGTACTTCCAACTCCCTTTGAAGATTATCCTACAAAAATCTGAAGCATCATGAAGATTAGTTAAATGGTCAGTAGAATTGGGAGAATCGACTAGCCTACAGAAAATCGTTATTCAATGGCGGATAAGACTGTGCTTGCCCTGGTATTCTCAACAAGGAGAATTCGTTCGTACTTCCAGGCTCACACTATCGGCTTCTACACGCAACTCCCTTTGAAAGCTATCCTACAAAAACCAGAAGCATCAGGAAGGTTAGTTAAATGGTCAAAAAAATTGAGAGAATTTGATATCCATTATTTACCACGTCCAAACATCAAATCACAGGTGTTGGCTGACTTTGTGGTAGAATGTGCAGTGCCTACATCTGATGAACCACCCTCTTTTCTTCCACGGTCACCTCAGTGGACACTATACATAGACGGAGCATCTGGAAACTCGGGAGCTGGTGCATGAATACTACTCATCACCCCAAAGAAAGATATTTTGGAGTACAAACTTCGTTTAAGATTCCAAGCCACCAATAATGTTGTCTAATATGAAGCACTTGTCGCTTGATTAAAGCTTGTCATCAGCTGTGAAGTACAAAACATAATATACACTGATTCTCAACTCATTGCATCTCAAGTAGAAGGAGAATTCGACTCTCATAACTCACAACTGATGTAGTATCTCAGTATAGTAAAAACATATCTCGCCCAAATTGAAATATATCAGCTCACTCACATACTTCGGGAGCATAACACCAGAGTCGATGCCCTCTCCAAGCTTGCAACTTCAACAACTGGAGATCTCTATAAAAGAAGGTATATTGAGAAGATACATTTTTCTAGCATCCATGACCCATGAGTGATACTGTCTATAGATGACCCAAAGGAGTTATCTTGGATGGATTCCATCATCTCCTTCCTCGAAGATGGGACATTGTCAGATGATGGTACTACATCAATTCGCATCCGACGCATGATTGCCAACTTCAATCTTATATGGGATGAACTGTATAAGAAGACATTCGTAGGTCCATATCTTAAGTGTCTTCCTCCATCTAAAGTTGATTATGCTCTACGAGAAGTTTATTGCGGAATATGTGGGGAGCATCTTGGTGTCAGGGCACTTGCTCTTAAAATAATGAGACAAGACTTCTATTGTCCTACGATTAAACAAGATGCATTAGAGTTTGTACAAAAATGCAAGAATTGTCAATTGCACTCCAATCTTACGCATGCACCGCCAGTGGAACTCACATCTTTTTTGAGTCCTTGGTTTTTCGCCCAATGGGGGGTAGATATCATGAGGCCTTTTCTGATAGCTACTGGACAACGAAAATTCATCATCTTAGTTTTCGATCACTTCACAAAATGGGTAGAAGCAGAACCTCTTGTCAAGATCACTGAGGCCAATGCCAAATAGTTTGTTTGGAAAAACATCATCTGTCGCTTTGGGCTTCCCTTAAAGATTATCATTGATAATGAGACTCAATTCACTGGAAGAGTCTTTATATCATTCTGCAAGAATCTTCACATTCAGTTGGTGCACACTGCTGTGGCGCATCCTCAAACAAATGGATAGACAAAAGTGACAAATCTAATGGTGTTCAAGGGGTTGAAGACTCATCTTGAGAAGGTTGGGGGGCAGTGGGTAGAAGAGCTGCATAACGTCCTCTGGGTCTATCGTACCACCGCACGAACTCCTATCGGGAAAACTCCATAAAACTTGTGTTTTGGCACCGAGGCTGTCATCCCTGTTGATATCGGAATTCCAAACCCCCTGAGTCAAGATTTTCGACTCCGATAATAATGAAGAAAAGCTCTGACAACAGTTGGATCTTCTCCCAGAATTATGTGATGTGGACCACCTTAGAGCTGCTTCCTACCGCCAAAGAATTGCTCGTCACTCAACCGAAGAGTAAAGCCTCAACCTATCTCCATTGGTGACTTGGTTTTGCATAGTATCGAAGCCGCTTGTCATGGTCCCCAACGCAACAAATTATCCCCTCTCTGGGAAGGCCCAGACGTCGTAGCTGCCATGATTAAGCCTGAAATCTTCAAGCTCAAAGACTCAGATGGAAAAATCTTGCCCCGGACTTGGAATGCCGAGAATCTTCGGAAATACTACCATTAGCACTTCAGTCATATCATCCATGTCATATTGCATACAATGTCAATGTATTTCAGATTTATTGCTACAAAAAAGAATATCTTTGGAAAATGTAACGGCTCATTCACGAGTTATTTTATGCTCTCGGTCCAAGAAATACACAACTCTGATTATATTTAGTCAGAGCACGATCGATCCAAGAGGGATTTGATCTGGCCTATTAGGTTAACATCATTGAAATAACCTTGAATAAGTTAACAGTCATTGATGGACTACAACTGATCCATTTTACACAGGTTTATAAGCGAGCAAAACTCTGGCAAATAACCTTGGATGGTTTAATAAGTTCTCGGTGGACTTTCTTTCTCTCCTCCCATACATGTTAAACATCACTGAGTAATACTTTGATGCATAACCTCAGCCAAGTACAAGGCCACTAGAAATTTATCCACACGGTAACCTTCTTATATGATTTTGGACATCCAACGCGTCGTCTTGCCACAACACGTCGCCACGATGCACTGCCACAACACGTTGCCGCGCTGTAACACGTCGCTGCCACACACCGTCACAACGCGATGCATTGTCGCAACACGTCGCTACGCAACAATGCGTCACCACGATGCATTGTCGCAACGCGTCGCTGCGACACACCGGTGCAACGCGTCCCGTCACCGCGACACACCACCGCAATGTACCCCCGCAACGCATCGTGCCGTCGCGTATCGCCGCCGCACCACTGCACCGTGTTGTTGCAAAGCGTCGCCACGACGCACCGCCGCACCTCTTCCATTTCCTTTAGGCCCCCTATTTATAGTCTCCAAAAAGGATTTAACTATTAAATGGTTATTATTATAGACTTCAAAACGGAGTGAAAAATTAAATATACTTAAAAAGAAGTGAAAAATTAAATATTTGTTATTAAGTTGGCTCAAAAAGGATTGCAAACATTAAATATTATAAAAAAAATAATATATATATATATTTATGTATATATATATATATATATATATATATATATATATATATATATATATATATATATATATATATATATATATATATTCTTATATCGATAATAATAAAATAATATATATTAATACGTATGTAGGACATAAATGCTCCAAATCTTTATATATTCGGACGATAAAAAAGTCTCACCAAAAAATAAGTGGCAACTGATACGTCAGCAACAAATTTTCATCATCCGACACGAATCTCGATGCATAACACAAATCTCAAGACGATATTTTAAACAAGAAATATTTAAATCTTGGTAAAAAGTCATCCAAAGCTCCGATTTCAGCAAACTTATAGTCAAACTGACTGGCTCGAGGAGACAGACCTAATGATATGAAAACTAGTCCAATTCGAGTCAAATCAAGCTAAAATCAATTTATTAAACCACCATTGGAAGATTTCTGGACATATTTGGAAGGTCAAATAGATATCTACACTGAGAAATTTATATTCAAATCGAGCGGCTCGACAAGACGAATCCAACGAGCCCAAGATCACTCAATTTCAATATCGTTAAGACACTCAAATCTCCATTAAACGCGGCATGATCGGAGGAAACTGTCTGGACCGTCCGATCAAAATGATTGATATTCATTCATTAATTGCACCTATAACACTATAAATAGACCCCCACTCCTCACATGAAAGGAGAGCTGAAGTCTAGATAAAGGGTCTGAGGCCTTGAGGAGAAGCTGAAGCTCAGCACCACTGCTGACCTCCGCACCGCCGACCACCGCCGACCTTTGACAACCGTTATCAACTACCACTAACCACCATCGATCTCCACCAACTAGACCCCGTCAGTCAACATTGTAATCTAAAAAATATAATTATTATTTTCCGTATGTGGGATAAGAGATTCCTATAATTAACAATAAATAGTGAATTTCCGCAACTGGGCCAGACCTCGTGGTTTTTCTCTTACGGGTTTTCCAGGTAAAAACTTCTGGAGTCATCATCGCTTGTTTCACTTTCATTTGTTTGTGTGCTGAACTTTCGTACAACACTAAGACGATAGTCCGTTGCGAATTTTATAGTACGCATCAAGGATGTTCTATCATCTTGTCCTATTGGTTATAACATAATGGCAGTTATTAAGGTGAGGATGACCAAAGAGAGAGTCTTTCTGTTTTGGTTGTCAGATGAAGATCTTTATAGATTGTAGGTCTTTAATATGCGGTTCGTCAAGGAAAAGCTTGATAACTTTTTGGTCAACTGAAGCAAAATTTGGCATTATGGTTTTCTATTGTTGTTGATGGGCTATTTAGATAGGTGTTCCTATATTAGGTCATTATAAGGACTATAGTTACTATTATGATGGGTGGGGTGAGTTGTAGTATCTGGATTCAATATTAGTAGGCGTGTAGGACTAATGACCATAAAAAAGAGAGGTGGTATGTACATCGGGCAGATTGAATAGTAGGGCGAATATTATTTCGTACACCTTCTTTGGGCGTAGCATCCTTTAGATTGGGCTATAAACACTATCAAAAAGTAGGAGAAAGCGACCCAACTAGCCTAAGTTGTGCCAAACCAATGTTGGCATGAAAAATTTATCACCCAGCTTGTCTCTAGCTTGCCGTGTTGCCCTATGAATTAGGCTTAAAGTTGGATAGAAATGAAAGATTGTTATCAATTGTATAAATTGTATTAAATGTTTAGGGATTTACTCATCTAAAATATGTGAACTCACTCAACATTTGAGGATGTATCACTCACTTATGACGAAATTGGATAAAGTGGAATTATTTGATTTATTAGTTGATCCCAATAACCAACCTCCTCTTTATATTTTGGACAAAGCTAGACATTGACACTGATCTTTTGCCAGTAATTTTTTAAGGTACATTAATATCAATATTTTTTTTCTTGTTTATGCTCACGAGTAGTTTAATGTCCCCAACTAGTAATCTTTCTTGCGAGACGCACACCATCGAAAAAAAAAAACTAGTAATCTTTCTATCATAATTAGTATATAGAATAAATAACTATAACAATATAAAATTATGACATTTATTTTTATATTACTAATATATATAATAGCTCAGTTAAATCATAATTAAATATGCACTATCATTTTATAGAAAAAAATCATCAAATGCATTTGATTTACAAAAAAAATCAACAATATTACCATAATTCAAAAATGTGAGAAATCACCTCAATCCTTGCTGATTTATGCTCGTCTTCTTTTATTTATTTATTTATTTATTTTGCTCTTACACTTCACTTAAGTTAAAAAATTATAATCATTCACTAAAACATCATATTAATTAATTTCATTCAAATCATGCAAACTTCTCTTCTCCTATATTACTTAGATTTTTATTTACTGACCCTTATTCAATGTTTAACATAGTGTGATATTTAAATTACTTACTCTATCATAATACATTTTCTTGTATACATTATCTAGATTAAACATATGCAGTTTACATACCTCTATTAGTATTTATTTGTTTATATTATTTAATTTTTTTTTCTTTTGCTTCGATTTGTTAATTTTATTTAATTAATTTCCACTTTTAATTATCATTTGCAAACTCTTAATTTATTATCCTAATTAAATTATTTATTTTTTATGTTTATATGTAACATAATATAACATCATAATCTAATTTATTGTCATTTTTAATTTCATTCTTTAATTATGGCAGACCTTCCGATAATATTAACTGTTTAATGTTTATTTGGCATTATAATTATTTCTTCATATAATTTCTCATGATTTAAATGTTATAAACAATATGGATATATATCTATGATTTTTAAAAAGAATTCATAAATTTATCTACATCGACCTATCTTTTTTTTTTCGTCTAATATTTTTTTGAATAAGAATTTTGGTTGACTTTACTTCATATTTAATGAAGATTAGGAAAATATTTCTTTAAATTATTTAATCTACATTATACTTGAAACTAACCTTAGAACTTGTTCGATGCTAGAGCGACTATTGATATCTTTCTCCTTCCTCATAGAAATCCCATCAATATAATTTATTCTTAAATATTGGCTAGATTTTAAATATTGTCTGTATTTGGAATTTATAATTTATAAAAATTAGAAATAAAAAATTTCTCTTCTCTATTATTGTCGATGTGATCAAACCCGCAAACAACACAAGTATGTCATGTCTCCTTCACTATTGGTCGAGTTCATTCATGCTCTTAATCTATGACATGTACCTGAGCTTAATGTTTCACCTCCTCTGCACTTATTTTTAAGCTAGGTTCATCTTCCTTCATGCGCAAGTGCTCCTTCGCTCAAACTCCCTTGCTTCTCCCAATCTTCTTCAATGTTTTCCTCCATTTATTTTAACCTCATACAAGGGTCACATGTGAGGCGCACGTCACTATTCGCATGCGTCATTGCTCATCTACGCTTCCACTTAATTGTTGCCCGTGCGTTCTTATTGTCTAAGCTCAATGCTCATCGCCGCCCTCGACTTCTTTCGAGTTTGCACATGGGACTCATCCAATCTCTCCTCTATTTCACTCACACCGGTTTGTTTCCCCTTCTCGCTCTCTATTTATCCCATGCACATTGACCCCCTTTCTCATTTCATCTCCCTCACCATCTCATCCCCCTTCATCTTCCCCGCCCATGTAAATTCTAAGTACTAGCTAGTGTTGATTCAATTTTATGGAGACTATAGTTCAAGGCATTACAGAGACAATTGACTCATAGGCAACAATATCATCTAAATTGCCTAAAGAGTTAAACTTTGCATTGTTTATAATGGATTAAATAAGACTAATATTGCCACCCACGACAAAAGCATGCAATGAGAAGTTCCACCGATTAAAGCATTAGTGTGTTAATAAGTATGTAAGCATACCACTAACCTTACCAAACACATCCTCAACCATTGTCTGAGATAAAAGTGTAATTGAGACCAATCCACTCGTGAGCTGATTTAGGCTCAACTCGATGAGCTAACAAACCAAGTTTGAGTCGACCCTAACTCAAATCGTTATCTCTTGAACTCGATCATTTAAAAAAATATTTATATAAAATACAATTAAAATATATTAAAAATTTAGAGTTGAAGCATAAATTATTGTGTAATTGCCTTCACAAATTTATATTTTATTTTCTCGTATCTAGTAATTTCTTATTATCTCACTCATAATTGTTTATTTGTTTTGCCTTTTTATAAGAATATTTGTTAAATCAAAATCATTTTCTCTTTGATAATAAAGAAGTCAGCTCGTGAATCGACTTGAACTAGTTAAATTAAATTCATGCTTGGGCTAAAATTTGATTAATTGTTCAAGCTCAAGCCGAGAATTTCTCGAGTTCAGTTCAACTCATTTACACACGAGAATTAGATTATGTTTATTTAAGTCAGCTATGGTAACAATGTTTTATTCACTACTTAAGTTCCATAAATTAGTGTTCTAAAGTGCAGCTACGAAAATAGTCACTATTGTCATCACTGTGTATGCTAGCACGAGTGTAATTAACTATAAAGACTTGCATTTTAAGAATACTCCAATAAAATCATAAAGTCCTTAAAAAGGGAACACAATCTCTGGGTAATGTTCTATCTAATACCAACCTACCTATTATCTTTTGAAAAATTGGTTATACAAAAGAGCTAGGCGGCGATTTTGGAAAGCCACAAACAAATGCACAATCCGCATGTTTAGTCTTGAGTCATTTTCACAAGGAAACAACTTTTATTATTATTATTATTATTTATCATTATAACCTCAAATGAAGACAATTTAACAACAATGGAAATTTATCCACCGTAAACTAATACCAAAACTGCATCATCTTCCTTACTTCCTATTTTCCATCCACAGACATGGGAGCTGTATGGAGAAGGAAAACTCACAGAATTAGTTGATCCATGCCTCCAAAACTACCCAGAAGAGGAGGTTCTCAGATTCATCAAAGTTGCATTATTCTGCACTCAAGCCATAGCTGCAAGAAGGCCTTCCATGCCTGAAGTCCTCCAAATGCTATCAAAGCCTGTAAGACTGAATGAGAAGGAACTAACTCCACCAGGCATCATTCAGGATTCCACTGCGCTTGGTAGAGGATTGAAAAGTTTAAAAACTTCTAGTTCTTCCACAAACACAAGTTCCATTCCTGAGTTCACCTCTGCTCCTGAAATGGCTCCAAGGTGATACTCCTCCTCAGAATAAGGAATGGAGGGAGAGAGATTTGTTACAGGTTCTTTTTTATCTTTGGTTGTGTTCTCTGTATAAATTTTTTTTATTTTGTTAAATAAATTGTTTGTGCATATGTTTAGTAAATTATAAGTGTAGGTGTAGTATGAGGGGGTTATTATTACATAGATGCAAATATCAGTAAAGCTTATTTTGGAAATGCAGAAAAGTTGCTTGTTTAGTAAATTAAATTTTACATGCATGGCACCTTATTCATGAAAATGGTGTAATTAAGGAATGAGAAACAATCTCTAGTTACTCAAGAGCCCTCGCGACAACTCCCCGCAAGGGTTCAGATGTTTGAAAACACCATTTCAATTGAATATGAACAATTATGTCTTTAAACGAATCAAAATATGGCAGTGTTTTGCGATCTTATCATCGCTCTAGTCACACATAGAGATCGCTAGTCACACATTGATGTCACGCATCGAGGTGACTAAGGGTCCGTTTGGGGCAGCTTGTGCGTTTCAGGATAAGCTGCTTATCCTGAAACGCGGCCCGCGGGCCGGCTGCAGGGGTCGGCTCGCGGCCTGCGTTTAGTGTAAAAACCCAAACGTAGTTTCGAATAAGCTGGCGAAAAGCGCGAACCAAACGGTATAATATAAGCTGCCCCAAACGGACCCTTAATCTATTATTCTTTCATTCTTCTCGTGCTATCCCGTCTAAGAGTTAAGATAATCTAGAAATTAAATGTACATCCACAAATAAATGGACAAGATAGTTTATGTTTTAGATTTAAAATATGAGTGCTTTCGTGATGCATATTTTATATTTATTGATTCGTCATAAAAAAATATTTATATCCAACACAAATTTCGATGTTATTTTAATAATAAACATTTTAAATTTAAATTTAAGATCATTAAGGGCAATAATTTTAGCAAGTTTATGGTCAAATTGATCGACCCATTGATATCATAATTAGTTTGATTCGGGTCTAAGCCCAGATCAAGCCGTTGAAACATAATTTGAGGTTTTCAATTGTTAAATGAATTATCAAATGAACTTTAAATTTAACATATCTACAGTCAAATCAAGTATCTTGAAAAGAGAGAGAGATTCAGTGAGCTCAAGCTCGCTGAATTTTGAGGGCATTAAAGCACCCAAATCTTTAAAAAAACTCATATGATCAAGGGGAATCAATATAGTTCGTCTGGTCAAGTGATTGAGAAAGTTATTCACAAAAAAAACCAAGATGCCTTTCCCTCGTACCCCTCTTCACTTGAGAGGAGAAGAAGAAGAGGAATTCCAAAGCTCTTTTGGATTGAAGACAAGCGACAACTTCTAGCCTCCGTAGCTGTCGACCACCATCCATCATCATCCGTCTGTCGTCGTCGACTCTTATCGATTATCGCGACCGACTGGCTGCGACCTTTATTAAAAACGTCATATCCCAAATATAGTTGTAATGTTAAACACTTGTGTTGAAGACATGTCGATAACTTCTGGCCTCCATAATAACTGGTTTGTGAGCCACCAATGACCACAGATTTCGACTGTCATAGCCAATATATGATGTTTGTTCCTAGCCTTTGTACTTTTTTTTTTCTTATGTTGTATAGAAACAAGTGTTATCTTTGTGTAAAATGGTAGTGTCGTTTTTCCAATTTTAAGTAAATGATGCATTTTTTTTCTACTTGCACACTTATAGTGAATTATTTTGACTGTGTCAGACATTGTGGTTTTTTCCCTTTCCAGATTTTTCTAAGTAAAAAATCTTGATGTCTCTCTTGTTATTTTTATATTTTTTTATGTGTATTGGATTTCCGTTCAACGCTAAAGGTAGTAAATTATCACTCTACTATTGCGAATTTTCATTCACGCAATAATAACGTTTGCCATATTTTTCAATATCATGCTTAGATTAAAATTGATCAGTATTTTCATTTGTGGGAGAACACTAAGCTCAATTTTTATAAATTTGAATTCGTCATACATATATAAACATCTTTCTACGTTAATTTATCTGGGTTTAAAGTAGTTATGGTGATAGAGGCTATGTTTTTTTTCAAAATCTAATTATTTCGTCATATTTTATCTGAGTGTATGATAATCCAAAGAGTCCTCTTTGTTGATCTACCTGTGCTATCTCAATTGAATTTTGTGGGCAAGTTGCCGGTCGACCTATCGTGTTGAACGACTGATCAAACCAATTGATCAACTTGCAACTTGACTTGAACTCGATCCAGAAGATATTGATGATACATTTTGACATGTAGCATCACTATTTATAAAACCAACAACACCTTATAAGTATTTTTTTAAAGAGGCTTTTACAATTGTTATGTAGTTAAATATCTCACGGTTAATTTTTAAATTTACATGTAACACTAAAATCTTTAATATCACATCAAAAGTAACACTATTTTATTTTTTATATGTGAATGCATAATTTCACGTATAAATTTAACATACTGAAGTGCTATGTGTGTGTGTATGTTTGTCTATAATATATATATATATATATATATATTAAAAAACGGACTTGATATTTTGTAGTCCAGCTTAGGCTGATAATGTGCTATTCAAGGCGAGCCTTGAACGCCGGGACATTAGGGGACTCACAAAACTACTGCCAACCATTGCCAATCACAAGTGCCAAGCAGTTTGAGTTTGCGCGTGCTTGCCACATAAACAGTGATTTTTATATTGAAATTCGGCCATATTTTTTTGGCTTTTCTCAAATTTCCAACATTTTGATTATGAGACATGTAAATGAGTCAGTTTATGAGTTAAATATGAAGATACATATTAATTGTTAGGGATAAGCACATATAGAGCATAGAAAATTGTTATCATCAAAGTGAGAATTTGAAAAATGAAAAATATGTTAGAGTTTTAGCTTGTCCTTCGATATTTGATTGAATTTGAAAAATGGATGAAAGAAGATGCTAAATTTGTAAATAATAATATTTTAGGTGCTCTATATGTAATCTCCCCCTAATTTTTAAATATGTAAATTTTTAGTGTTAGGTGATTTTACCCTCTTTTCATATATTTTACATCTACAGATGATAATATAACTAATTAATAATCATTGGTCAAAACTGTCGAAAGTTTTTTGAGCGGACCGAGTGGCCGAGCTGCCGCTACTCTCTTCCCTCCGAGCTTAGGGAGAATATTGACAGTTAAAACGAAGAAACCCCATCACCTCTATCCTCACCTCTTTCCGATCCAAAAGGTCAGGAATACCTAACTTTAGATCCATCAAAACTTTCCCATTCGATTTCACTCTCGGTCCGTTACTTCGTCCGTTTTGGGTCACCGGATCTGGAAAACCGACGCGCGGCGGGATGGATGGCTCGGTCTCGATCCGAGTACCATACCGGCACCTGAACGAGGCGGAGCTTGAGCTTATTGAATTTGATGGAGAGATTGAGGAAAGGAACACGGGCAGGACCCCGACGAGGCTTTCGGTTTCCGATTCGCAACCGTCTTCATCCTCACATTTCGATAATCCTACTTCGCAGTCCGGTGGGAGCCGGGGAAGCGGTTTGAAGACGCTGATTTTTGGATCGATGGTTGGCGCGGGGGTCCAGTTCGGGTGGGCGCTGCAGTTGTCGCTCTTGACGCCTTACATTCAGGTGAAGCCTTGTTATCTCGATCCAGCTTTGTAGGTTTTGTTCATTTTTCGGTTGGAATAAGTTGGGGTTCAACTGTTTAGGAAAAGGGCTTCTGCGCGTCTTAAGATAACTGTGTAACTTTAGTAATCCTGAAAATCCGGATTTACTGTCTGTTTGACTATAAGTAGGATTTAGCAAAGTCTGTTATTGAATTCTGATTTGTAGGTGAATCACACTCAAGGAATAGTGCGCAAAGAAGGGGAGTGAGAGAGAGGGATAATGCAAGGTAATCTGTCGAAATCAATGTTGTCTCATTCATACAATGATTCCCCAAACCAAAGTGGTCATTATTAGAGTATTTGTCAAAGTTTGTAAATACAAATTTAGTTGATAACAGCGAAGTCCAAGAGTGAGTTAAATTATACTAGTAGGAGGGAAAGTGAAAATTGTATTTTATAATCTCATGTGTAGTGGGTGTTAATAGAATTTTGTGTTGTGTGATGTTCTGTTAATCGACTCTATGCTGTTGATAAGCCAGATGTGTATAGCGATAAGTTTGGTTGAGATTGATTATGCTGCATTTATAACAATGCCCATGAACCTATTAATAGAACAATGTGTGATAAGTTTCCTATTTTTCTGAAGTTTTCCAGACCATTCTCTTACAAATATCTCAAAAGTCACCTCATTATAGAGCCTTGATGCATGTTTATACCGATGAAGGGCTTTATGTTAATGTTTTGTTTACTGCTGATTGCTCGAGTTGTTGAGTTTGTTTTTAAACATTTTCTTGAAGAGTTTTAGAGTATACTTTATTGTCCATTTATTTGTATCTGTTTATGAAAATCCGGTAGAATCTTCTTGCAATAATATCTCTTATGAGGTTTGAAGAAAGTTTATATATATATATATATATATATATATATATATATATATATATATATATATATATATATATATATATATATATATATATATATATATANTATATATATATATATATATATATATATATATATATATATATATATATATATATATATATATATATATATATATATATATATATATATAAAAACAAGTTATGACCAAAGAATAGAGAGTTAAAAATTGATCACAACATTTATCTAGCTAGTATAAGGCATGTCTAAGCAATAAAAATAACACTTTTTATTGCTTAGACATGCCTTATACTAGCTAGATAAATGTTGTGATCAATTTTTAACTCTCTATTCTTTGGTCATAACTTGTTTTTAGCTATATCATAGAAGCTATAGGACCATCATTATTCATACTGGTTTTGATATTGAGATAAAGCGAGCATTCTCTCACACACCTTCTTGATGCTCATAATTACCTCATTGATGCACATCTATTTAAATAAGCATATCTTATTGTCACTTTCCTTAGATCCCTATTTTATATTAATAGTATGCTGGTTACAAATAATTTTTATATTTCTTGGCTCTCCTGTAAGTGCTATTTCTTCGCACCTACTTCTTGCAAAGCGCATTAATTTTTCACTTTGATTATCTTACATGATATATCGGCTTATCAAGAGAGAAAGTGAAAATATTCTATTTGTTTTGCAGACTCTTGGAATAGAGCATGCTTTTTCTTCCTTCATTTGGCTTTGCGGACCAATCACCGGCTTCATAGTAAGAATTCTTTTTTCATTTACTTGAGTTTTCTTAAAAACTCCTATTATTTAGAGTCTTATAATTAGTTATTTTTCATAACTAATCCTAAAAAAATGTTTATCTTCTTTTATCAATAACTAAGAGAATGCATTTCTTATGTTTGTATGGTTCACATTATATTCACTTAATGTGCAAGCATCTTTCCTATTAGAAAGGAGAGTTGATAAATCTTTTGAATAATATGTAAATATATAGGCCAAATAGCATCATGTTCACCTGTTCTCTACGCTAAGTATTGTTTTTTTAACTTGTACCAACAACCCTTTAATTGCTGTTGGTTCCTATTCCATTATTCTATTAGTATTAATGTTGATACTTTAATTTGAGCTTGGAACAAATTTTTCATTTTATTGGTTTTTGTTGATGCTTATGACAGTTAATTGTAAACTATTTCTTAAGGACTCTATGCTACTTGGTTTCTTTAGTAACTCTTTGTTGCAAATGTGTAATCTAGTTCTTATCCACAGGTCCAACCATGTGTAGGTGTATGGAGTGATAAGTGTGATTCAAAATATGGAAGAAGGCGACCTTTTATTGTTGCTGGATGCATTATGATAACTCTAGCTGTGAGCACGGTTATTTATTTGCAAAAGCTATTCGGTCTTATTATTCTTATAATAGACTATATTTTGTCTAAATATTTGTGGGCTCTGTTATTTTTCAGGTTTCCTTTATTAGTTTTGCTGCAGACATTGGATACCTTTTAGGAGATACACAAGAAGATTGCCAGTAATTTTCAATTCTCTTTTTCCTTTAAATATTGATTATAACTATTTGTTCCATAATCCATGTTTTTTTATGACCAGCAAATATAAAGGTCCTCGATGGCGTGCATCTGCTGTGTTCATTTTTGGATTTTGGATGCTCGATCTTGCAAATAATACAGTACAGGTACACTTCTTGAATTATGAAAGTAGAAACTAAAGCTTCATCTGTTCTTAATGTAATTTTTCATATACTTCAATTATAGGGCCCAGCACGTGCACTGCTGGCTGATCTTTCAGGTGACTGTTATTACTTTCTTGTTCCCGACTAAATTAACATCATTGAATGACTTAAGATAATGTTCACTTTGATCTTAAATAAAATTGCTTAGAGTATTGGATGTATGCTTTATTATAGGACCTGACCAACGCAACTTAGCAAATGCAATATTTTGCTCTTGGATGGCTGTGGGAAATATACTTGGATTTTCATCCGGTGCTAGCGGGAATTGGCACAGGTACACTAGGTTTTGAGCTTATAATTTTGTGCAAAGTTCTTATTATGAGATTGTTTGGTGAGGCTGTCCATGGGTAATATGATGTTGCTAGTTGGAACATCACATGTGGTCTTGCAACTTTTCTTTTGTTCCATAAAAATGTAGCTTCTCGGTTCCGTCCTTACCATTGTAGCCTATTAACTGATCCGTTTGGCAGATGAAATTGGTATGGGAACCGTACTGCAAAAAAATAGACCCTCCATGGTTGTGCCAAATAATAACAGTGTCTATTGGAAGTTGTAATTTGTGCAGTTGAAATTTAATAAAGCACATGGCATTTTTTGCTTTCAACCAGTAGTTGATTTGCTAGTTGCAGTTGCTTTTACCATCTATCTAATAGAAAAAAAAAAAGAAAAAAAAAACACTAAAAGAGTGAACTTTGATAGTTTATCTTAGCTAGCAACTGCTTGGTCTCGTAAATTTAACAATCATAAGTTTCAAGCGTAAGCTGGTCAAGAGTTATGATAAGGAGGACAAAATAAAAAATGACTACGTGATAAAGTTATGTTCAAAATAAAAAATAACGGCAACAAACAATCTTGAAATGTTATTAAGTTGGCAGAAATGTAGATTAAGAGAATTTTAAACTCCACAATGCATCTTATTTTAAATGCTGGAGCCATGATAATTTGTACAATACTCTACTGAGATCTTTGTTAAAGCATTTATCTTCTTTAGTGTAAGGTTTATGTATATTATCACATATTTATATGTATATTTCTACCAAAAAATTATGATAAAAAGGCACAATCAATTCCACTGCAGTATCTAAAAATATGTTTTTATTTAACAAAGAATTTCATAACATTTTATGCTTTAAAACGGCTTTTGTGTAAGGTAAATAAATCACTGCTAACATGTGAAATTCATGATTACTTCCAACTCCATTCTTGTTTTATGGTGCACTGTTGACATGCATAATTTTTTTTCCCATGCTTAATCTTTGCACGCGTCACTATTGTGAGCCACTTTTCTATTCTTCAATACTAGCTTAGCCACATTATTGTCTACCACATTCATGCTAACACTTCCATCTCTGACACTACTTCTAACCTCCTCAAGACATCTTTGACAGCAAACACAAAAGAATGCTAGGTCACACATGATATCAAGCTATCATCGACACTCTCCGCTCTCATACTGGCTTCATTGTGCTTTACCATTTCTTTCCATGACTTTCTAGTGAGCCCCTGCATAGGGACACCTCCATTAAACATCTTGCCCTTCCACACATATTTTGTTGTTGAATTTTATACTCGTGTTGTTGTCCACAAGTGTTAAAACGATAATAGAGCTTCATAGTTGTAATGTGAGCATTTCTAGAAATAGCTACTCTATAGGTCATTGATCTGCATTTGACTTGAAGCAAAGTGACCTAACAAGATCTTAGTGACCTTACAAGATCTTACACTACCTGTCAACTTGGGAGCACTACGTCAACTTGCCTAGGATTTGCAGTCAATGCCATGTGGATCTACCTTCGAGCAGCACTTCATCACACAGAACCTATTTTGCCACAACAATGATATCATTGTCACACAACATAAAAATAGTCATCTAGAGTTCGTATGCGGACATATATCAATCTCAGGGTTGATAACATTTATTTTATTGACTAATTTATTTACATGACTAAGATAAACATGCTAAAAAATCGAGGGCTAAATGAATTTGACATGGTATGATCCATGCACCACCAATACCAATGATATTCTACGCCTCATCCAAAGAGTTGCTAAAGCAGCAAAACTTGGCTTCCATCGTAAGGAATGATATGAAATCAACCTTAGTATTATGAAATCTATGCATACTTGCACACTGAACGATTATATAAAAATTACAATGATTTTCATACCCAAGGGGTAAGATTAGTTGCCCCAAAACATGTTTCTAAGCATCATTGTCTCGAGGGAAATTAATTTCAAACCCAAGGAGCATCCTTTACAGAAAATGATGATTAGTCCTATTGCATCGTTGCATTGGTCACTTAGCCAAAATATGAAAACTCCACCTCCAATCTTTGGATGATCACTTTAAATGATGGAACTTACAGTTTCTGCCAAGTTGCCCCATGGTCACAATCAATAGTCAGTAGCTCGAATGCGAAGCTGTTGCATCAAGCTAAATGACTCAGTTTTAATGATCACAACAAGTTACTTGATCTAATCCCCATTGTTGCATTACAACAAATAACTCCCTTATTTTAAAAAAATAGAAAAAAAAATTCCCTTATTTGAAGTCATATTCTAATAGCCATGACTACACAACCTTTTAAATTGCGGGCCATCTGGTAGTGCCCTCAATGATGGAATTAGAATCTTGGTAGAGTTTGCCATTTATTCTCTCACTCCTGTCTCATGTATAGAGCACCATGCTGGGCTGTAAATATTTGTGAACACCATCATTTGATGGCAAGTACTTTGAAAGCCAAAGCTCTTCTTATCCAAGAGCTGTCTTAAGAAGGGGCAATTCATTATGGAGCTTGTGCGCTTGGAATGTTTTGAGCCCTAGATTTATATAAACCCTAAGCATAATATTAATATATTTCTTTGGTAAAGATCTCAAGTCTCATTGATACACCTCCAGAGCTTTATCTTCAGGAGCTAACAGACGCAAACTTTTTAAATTTAATGCCCTGTTGCAGAGATTAAGCGAGAGTGCTTGATGTGACAACATATGCACTCCGTTTTCTATTATTTTAAAACATTTATTCTGATATTGTTCAGGTTTTCCTTAGTATTATGTAGAATGACTCCTTGCTGTAATGAACCAGCATGCAGAGGAGGCTGTCAATGACCCTACAAGTTCCATTGTTCGCTTTTTGGTGCTTACTGGCATATATTTGCCCTTTTAATCTTCCATGACACTGACTTTTGATGTGTTGAAAGTCAAGATTTCACCAATTGCAATAAGAGAAACTACAATAATGATAATATTCCATGACATCACACAAAGACGATTCCAATCATATCGTGTTCGATTCTGAAAATCACCTACTTGGCTAGTAGCAGATAATTTTTTTCTTTTTAGTGCATATTTTTTGTAATACAAAATGACCATGTTACTCCTCCTTTTAAGCAGGTTGTTCCCTTTTTTGGCTACCAGAGCTTGCTGTGAGGCATGTGTGAACTTGAAGGTAGCTTTCTTAGTTGCTGTGGTGAGTGATGCTTTTCATATGAGCATATGTTTATTTATTTATTTATTTTTCTTTGCTTGCTTCTTGGCATAACTATATGTGGAGTTGTTTTCCATACACATTAATTTATGTGAATGGTCTATGACACATGAAATCATTGCGGCTCTGTTTAAAAATTACATTAGTTTTTACTGCTGTCAAGAAAATCTTTCTATTTATTATGACATTATCTCTTATAGTCATAGATGTGTGTTTTTTGTATTGGGAGAGATGATAAAAAACTTCAATAAAACTATTCTTTTGGTTATCTGCCAGTAAATTTCATTTGATGAGAGAGCTTTTAGTTGCATAGTGATTGGGATCTGAGGAATTCTCCTGTTTTGTGTATTTGTGGCATCCTTAATTTCTAGTTTTGTCAAAGTTTTCCTAAATATAGTGTATGATTAAGATAAGGAAACAAGTTTTCCTAGTATGATCATGTAATTTTCCTAATAGAGTGATTTTGGGCAATCCTAGAGATGTTTTTTTCGTTTTATAATACTTACCATTGTCCAAAATTCAGATGATCTTGTTTGTTAGCACATCAATACAACTAATGCATCAATCATATAACAACAATCTTGATGTGGCACATCATTCTAGCTTTAAGGTGGGGCTTGCAAGCATAGGAGAACCCAAAATGAGGCTTACAAGCACTGTGGTGGGACCCACTACAAGAGCACAATCTTGGAGAGATGCTTTATATTTAGGTGGACCGATTATCAGGTGTCAAATTGTCATGTTCTTACCTAAGAGCTTAGCACTAACAAAGCCAGGAACTGCGGTCGGACAGTATCATCACATCATTTACTTTCCACAGAGTTTCATAACTTTTAGTTTTTAAAAGAGTTACTAAGAAATCATAAAATACACTACATAGAAATCAAAACATTCATAAATAGCAACATAGCCTGTAGACAACATCCAAAATCAACATACAACAATATATCAGTATCCGGAAGAAAATAATACAAAAAAACTACAATCATAATACATATCAACAATAGTTTTACTCCCGTAAACCATCTCTCGTTTGCAGCTATATCAATCTAATGCTTTTTTAAAAGCAACCATAATTTTCAAGAATAAATTACATCACTTAGTGACCAAGTACAAGTTTTTTATGCATTAAATATATATGAAAAATATTATACATGAATGTCCCAAGAAAATGCAATTTATTGATAAATCAAACCATAAATTTTCATTTTTGATTTAACATATTTTTTTTCAATTAAAGCATTTACCCGTTTTTAACCTCTTTAAGAAGTCATATTAGGATTATCGTTATATTTGAAGGTTTCCTCACAATCTTACCCATAGATATCCTCAAAATTTGCACTCGAAGATAAACCTTTATCATTTTCATTTTCTTTCTTGTACACAGGTGCATTGTATCTCATGTCAGTTCCATTTAGGAGTAAACTTGAATTACTTGAACCTTTAAATTTCATTTCCTTTAAATGACTTATTTTTTAAAGACATTGAAGAATCCTTTTTTTTCATTTTATTTCATTTTCATTCATTTAATGGCCCTTGTAAGTATAAGAGTAGGTATCAGAAGCATTACTGAAAGTATATTAAATATAACATCAATGTAATACATATATATATAATTACCCACCTTAGTTTTAAAGGACCTCTTCTCGCTCATCCAAGTAGAAATTCTATACATTGAGTTCTTGACTCTGTTTGTCTGTCTCACTAACTCCCTATATATCATATAAGTTTAAATGTTTTTCCCACAAAATATTCTACTTCCAATATCTGTTTTTAAATTAATAAACCTTGAAATATTAGTATAACATTTATTATTAATTAAATTTAATTAAAACATATAAAAAAATTCAGATTACTAACCTGCTTACAGAGTTTGGCTTGGTCCCATCTTATCCCGCACACTACAAGCTCCTTCCTTTGAGCTTGAATCGACTTTAGTCCGCACGTCAAACCGATCTCCACCTTCCACCCTTCAGTTAGCGTTCAACACGACGCACTTTCCGCGGTTCGACATTGGCATTGAACGCGAAGCTCCTTGATGAAGCTGCCATCTTCCTCGTCCCTCGGCTAGGGTTTCTTTCTTCGGCTGCACAAGAGTAAAAATCTCCCACGTTTGCAAGCGATGACTTCTTTTCTTCTTTGTTTCTACTCTCAATCTCATTGCTCTTTCTCTTGCCGTCCCTTTGTCGGTCTGTTCAAGGAAACATATCTTCTTCGACTCTGAAGATGGAACTTGAGTGACACACCTATTCAATTATTATTATTATTATTTATTTATTTATTTTTATTTGTAACTTACAATTATTACCGAAATGAAGAGAATTTAATAGTTAATTCATGTATTTTCATATATATATATATATATATATATATATATATATATATATATATATATATATATATATATGTTGTATTATATTTATTTTATGTATTTTATGCAAATTGGGTAATGAACCGTTTATAGTTTAGTTTGTGTGAGCCTAAGTGTGATGGGTTGGTTTGTGTTTAACCATGTGCGGTGAAACACCTATGGTCTGTCATAGTTCCGGGGTAGCGGATGAGTGGTTGAAGTAGGCAATTACCAAAGTAGTGGGGTAACGGGGAGTTGTGTAGGTTTATTTGTGCTGTAAATTTTATTTAAATATGTTGTGTGGAATGAAATGTGTATTATTCTGAGAATTTGATAGGAAAACTCGAATTATGGAAGGGCTTGGTGGTTTCTTTAATGGGAGTGGTTTGGTGATCATTACCCACCACTAGATTTTGGTGATTTTCGCATTTTATATTATTTTCTTTGTTAGAATTTTTCTATGATTTCTTTTGGTGAAATGCTTAATTATTGTTAAGGACTGTTTTAAGTTGTTTTTTTTCCTTCGTATTTAGCCCACCAAAATTCGATCTTAATCCCCCTTTTACATATGTTGGTTTGAATTTTGCATAATTCTACGTAGTAGTTAGGATTTTGACTTCATTTGGGTGACCTTATCTGCTTAGAAAAATATCAAAATTTAATAATGATCCTACATCACATGTAGATTAATTTAAATTTCACCCATTTCTTTGTATTTCTGTTCAGTCCAAAAGCCAAAAAAAAAAAAAAAAAAAAAACGAAACTATGGTTTTCTTTCAGCGCAATTCCTGTTTCTCTTTCTCCAATTCTAACTAGTCAAAAAATATAAAAAAAAATAAAAAAATCATTACAATTTTCAGATATAAACTTTGTGTTGTTTCAATCATTTCCAAGTGGAGCTTTTAATTTTTTTTCTGTATTTTAAAGTCTGGAACAAAATTTGTAACATTGGTCAATTCTATTCAATTTTGACTAAGTTAATATTCCTCACTCTTTCATCCTACCAAATCCTCTCCAAACACCCCCATTCACTCTTAATCATTCCTATATATCCTTTAAACATTTCCCTAAGCTTTTACAGAAATCTTCCCACGCCACATCAAATCTGCGGGACCTTTATTAAACCTGTGATGGCAGTTGGCAATCCGTTTTTAGCACTTGTGTTGTAGGAACAGTTTGGGTCTTGGTCGGTGGATTCATCAAATATAGATTGAACATTCACTTGATTTTTTCAAAACTATTACGGTGTTTGGCAATTTGGTGTGAGCACCTTTATAATAAAAGCGGTTAAATTAAAATAGGGACCTGAATGGAAAAATTCACTTTATAAACCCTCTGTTTTAATAGAAGCCAGCATTATTATCTTTTATCTGACATGCGTTTTGCCAATTAGCTGAGTGAAGGATTTTCCATATTAGCAATGCACTTATCACGTTCCAACTTTTGTTGCCTGTAGTATTGTGCTTGTTCAGCAGGGAAGGATGGGGTTGGTCGGTAATTTTCTTGTTTATGCATAGTTTAATTTTCGGATCCTTGGCTGCTAAACATTTTTAGAGATATTCATTTGAATTTGGATCCTTGAAGTACAAATTTTTATAGGCTTGTAACATATCATAAAATAAAGTCATGGTATTCTTGTTGTATTAAATGGACTCGAGCTGTTCATATTCTAATGTCCATGCTACGAGCACAAAGAAGTTGTCGCAAAGAAGCACTTTATCATTGAAACAAAAAGAGAAGGGTAAATGATTAGAGTTCATAGGGAAGCTGGCTAACAATTAGTCGTGATTTTATTGATATTATAAAGCAAATGATTGAGAAACTAGCATCTGTATGTCTTTTTCGTAAATGCTATTGTCAACGAAGAACTTGGATTTGATTTTTCTCTCTCAAAAAATATCTCAATGAAAAAAAATCTTAGAAGTTTTCTTAGAAATTAGATTGATTTAACTAAGTTTCCTTTGGTTAGCTCCTCAAGCTTTATTCAAACATGAGGATTTAATCTTTTGTGGATGGAAGCCCTTATAATAATTTTCTCTTTATTTAGATATGTTTATCTGAACTTTTGTGTGTGCAACTTACTTTATATCCTATTGTATGAATACTCTTAATTAAGAATATCACGCGAATATTGCTTCTAAATACTTGCTTTTTGTTAATGGCGCCCAGTCATATTGTTTATATGAGACATGAAAATGAGAATGAATGACACGCCATATCAAAATCTTGGGTTTGTCTCTATTGTATTGGGCAAACTTTAGTCTAAATGATGAAGGAGCCTCGGCTATGATAATATAGCTTCAAATGATGGAGTTGTGACTAAATGAAAACATGACACTAAATAGGACGCAATGGAGAAAAATGATTAATGTAGCCGACCCCACGTAGTGGGATTAAGGCTTTGTTGTTGTTGTTGTTGTGTAATGCTAAGCCAAGACTTGTGACAATTTGTATTGAACCATTGAGTTTGTTATGAATTTGCAGCTTTTGAACTAGTGGCACTTGGTTATAATTATAGTAAATAATCATTTGTTTTCCAAGATAATCATATATGAACCAACCAAATAGGATGTAGTGAAATGGTCGATAAAACAATTTATTGTCATTCATGACCATCATATTTTAAGGAAAGTTAATCTCAACTTCAAGAGATTTTTCATTGAATATAGTGGTTCATGGGTCTGACTTTCAGTACATCACTAATTTTATATTTACTTCTTGAGATAGAAGTTGGTATAGGTTTTATATCACTTAGAGTGAACTTAATTTCAAATTGCTTCACTCCTTAAAGCAATAATTGAGTAGGCTATTTATCACCTCATAATTGGAACCCAAAGTGCTTTCATATCATCTCTTAGGACGAGGTTTGAGGCAAATATGCCCACGAAACATTATATTTTAAGAAAAGCCAATCTCAATTTCAAGAAATTTTCTTAGAACATGGTGGTTCATGGGCCTGTCTTTCAGTATATAACTAATTTGGTATTTACTTCTTGAGATAGAGGTTGATATAGGTTTTATATCACTTAGAGTGAACTTAATTTGAAATTGCTTCACTCCCTAATGCAATAATTGAGTAGGCTATTTATCACCTCATAACTGAAACCCGAAGTGCTTTCGTATCATCTCTTAGGATGAAGTTTGAGGCAACTGTGGTTTTCCTATAAATTAAAGTCATTATTGGTGCGTTGGTTTTTTATTGTATAAAGTGCATACCATCCTTGTATCAATTCTAGTTTTTATGCATGAATCTTTCCAAAATGAAGTGGCCCTTGAGTCCTCAGAACATTTATCTTGACAAGTAGCTTTTCTGATACCTTGACACAATCTTGAAGAATTGCAAACCTTGTGAGGCCTTGACACAATCTTGAAGAATTGCAAACCTTTAAAAGAAACACATTGACTTGTTAGCTCCCCAAAATCACCATATAATTTCTTAATGTTGCGGCATACATTTTTGAAAACTTTATTTTAAAAACACATATTGGCACTTTTTTTTAGTCATCTAAAATGATTTGTATGGGGATCATTACATTAGTCGAATTGGTCCAAGCGTCAGGGAACTCCTTAAAAAATTTCATGCTATATATATATATAATGAAAATCCCAAGGGCTGATTTTATTGAAATAGAAAAATGATACATAAAAGTTGTATGAGAAGAGCCCAAAAGAGACACTCTACCATACGATACAAGTACAATAATACCACAACAAAAAGATACAGATAGACTTCATAAAATGTAAAACAAATTTAAAACATGCAGAAAACAAGTAGCTAGGGACGAGCAAGTTTAGTCCTACCTCTTCCTCTAGTTTTAGGAGCGGAACCAGATAACAAACTTTGAAGAGTTGTGTCATTGCCAGAAGTCACCAAAGTATTATCCATAAGTTTCCAAGTTGGAGTGGGCCCCCAGCCTTCTTCTGCCGAGAAGTGTAAATCTGTCATTCTTCATCTGAAGACTGGCTCATGTGCTCCTCGATCTGATTTGATGTTAGCAATGTAGTAGGAGGAAAGACAGTCGTTGTCACCGCGATAGGTTCCAATATATGTGAAATATGAATTGTTATCTCTACACCTAATGTTTCTTGAATAGGAGCTGCGGAACTAACCTGATTTTCAGTTCGAACATTATCCGTTGTAATATGATCAGGAGAAGGGATCCCAAGGGCAGACACTAACTCCTGTCTTGTGGTGATTCCCTCCTAAGGTTGGCTGTCATCAGGTTTGTTGGGAGCGCGTTCAGACACATGGGGTGCACTAATAGTGTGTTTCTGTTTTTGACTATTGGTTCTCAACTGTGGGTGCAATTTGAAACATTTCTTCTGCGGGTGTCCAAACATCTTGCAGTGCTTGCAGTAGTATGGCTTTTGTTCCATAATGATTTTTTGCCAATAATCATTGTGAACATATCCAAGCCAGACTTTTTCTATATCTGGTAGTGTAATATCTCGTTCAATCAAAATTTTTTCAATAAAGGGCCTTGAGAAATGAACTGTAGGTAAGTCTACTTGCAAATATTTTCCAAGGATAGTCCCAATTGCATATTAAATAGGTAGTTCAAAGAAATGAAACTTGAGTTCAGGTAATGAGAACCAGATAGGTGCAATTGGGGGTTCTTGATTCAGATCAAAATTGAGGGTCCATTTGAGCAATTTCATATGTTTGCCCTCAGTTGTGATGAATTTCTTTGAAAAAATTCTTGTGTAATCATCTTCTGTGCTTAGCTGTATCATAACATGTCTTCCGTTGAAATGACCCACATGTGAATCCCCAACCAGTTGAAATCTTCAAAAACCTTTTTGATGATCTTCATCTTAGGGCAACCTAATTGGAATTTTCCAACCAGTGTAAATTGTATTTTCCTGCACGAGTTGAAATTTCAGCGTCAGAAAAAAAAATTGCTAGTTTGCCCGTCTTTTTTTCTACTTTTTTTATGAGATTACAATTGTCATTTCCTGTAATAGAATCATGGTAAATTTGCGGGAATACCGCACTATCTGAAAGGTGAAAATGGGAGCTGTGTTTGTGAACCATTGTAGCATAGGAGGGTTTGACAGGGTTATCACCGGCGAGGGAGGCGACATAGGAAAGCCCTGAGGTCATTACCGCAGCTAGTGCCAACCTGCAGCACATTGAGAAGCTGCACGAGTATCGAACGGCTCTGTCGCAGATGGTAGAGGCGGAGCCGTGCAGACCGGGCGGCTCTGTCGTAGAGGAGACGCTGCAGAAGCAGGAAGGTGTCGAGTGGTCGAGTGGCTCTATAGCAGACGAGACGAAGCAAGGTGTTGAGCGGCTCTGTCGCAAACGAGACACAGATAGAAACTGTCGAGCGGCTCTGACGCAAGCACAAAAACGACCGCAGCACTGCTGCCAGACGAGACACGAAAGCAAACGCAAGATGACGCGAATGGAAGCAGACGACGCGAGACGAAGCGATGTGAGTAAATCCCGAAGCCGAAAGACGCTATGGTTCGCCATGGGGCGGAACCCTAGCAGAGCGTAACGGCGACATGTTGACACCTGAGGAAAGATAAAATGATATATATATATATATATATATATATATATATATATATATATATATATATATATATATATTAAATAGATTTTTGAAAACTCCATTAGTGAATGTTGTATAATTTTCAAGCAGATTCCATTAATTTTATTAAGCATCATAAAACCCTTTAAATAACATTAAAAAAGAAATTGCATAATGATGTCTGTGAAGAGGACATAAATCTTTTTATATTTTCTTGAATTTGAATAAAATTTCAATGAATTGTAAGTTTTCTTTTTCAATTAAAGGCCTTGTTTTCATGAATTTTAAATTTTTTGGGGAATATTTACGATCATGAAGTGTTTAGTATATATATTTTTTATTTAAAAAAAAAACTAGTTAGGGCAATTTTTGTAATTAAATTTTTTTTTTAAATGAGGAGGCAAAAAAAGTGTCATTTTTGAATAACCTATATTTGACTTGTTAAGGCGCTTTTATTTGGTTAATTTGTTAAATAAGAAAGCTAAACATGAACAAATGTTGTGAGCTCGGTTTTTAAATGAGCTTAATTAGAATAAAGCTTCATTCGATCTTGTTTGACTCGTCATTGGCTTGAAACAAATAAAATTACACGCACGTACATATCCATATATGTACGTAATTCATATATATATAAGAATGGCCAGAGGCAATGATACGAGCCCCCAACCATCCATATGTGTCTAACCACTGGGCTTATCATCACATAGGCGGGTTCGAATCCTCAACCTCAGAGGACTTAGAACTGACTTTGCAGATGTCAACCAAAGAGTCGGGGAACACGACACAAACACACTCACACACTCATATATATAAACCCAAGGGCTGATATATTAAAAGGAAAAAATACGGAATGTTGTATGAGTGAGCCCAAAAGAAGGCGCCCAACTCATACGATACAACGCACCCAATAGTCCAAAAATAGAAAAGATACATATAATTAGGTACAACCTAATTTAGTCTTGCCTTTGCCTCTGATTCTCAGAAGCGAGCCAGCTAACAAATTGGTGAGGTGTGTACCATTAACCGAAGTAAATAAAGTGTCATCCATTATATTCCTGAGTACAAGTAGGTCTCCATTCTTTTTCTTCTTCCTAGATATGTAAACATGTCATTCCTCATCCGAAAATTGATCGTTCAGATGAGGTGGTAGAACCGTAGTAGAGAGATTACCACCCGTTGTGAGCACAATAGGTTCCAGTGATGTGAAGTATGAGTTGTCGCCTCTGCACCAGATGTTTTATGAAGATGAGGAGCTGCAAGGCTCTCCTGATTACCAGTATGAACATTATCCTTTGTAGGTAAGGATCTTTCAGTAATTCTATCAATAAGGTTTGAAGGTGTAGGTTGCAAAATAGACCCATTCGACATCACATCAGTCTCAGAAACAGAAGCAGTATTGGCAAGCTGGGATCCACAGGCAAATCAGACACCAAATTCTGTCTTGTGGGAACTTCCTCGACAGGTTGAGTAGATGTGTCCATTGCAGTGAGATTAGACCCCTCCTTGTTTACTTGAGTTTTACCTTTCAAATTTTGATGGAGCCTGTGACATTTATCAAGGCTATGCCCAAATATCTTACAGTGGGTATAATAAAAATGTTTATGTTTCAGGACATTTTGTTGCCAATATCCATTGTCAGTTGTGCCCAGCCAGACTCCAGTAATATCAGGTAAGGTAATATCCCTTTCCACAAGTATTATGACCACAAAAAGTTGGGTTAAGTTAAAGGTGGGCAGATCTAACTTCATAGGATTCCCAAGTATGGTCCCAATAGAGTAGATAACTTGATGATTAAAGAAATGCAACTTGAGACCAAGTAAACGAATCTATACCGGAACAGTAGGAGACTCATGATTTGGGTCAAAATCAGGAGACCACTTGAGTAACTTCATTGACTTGCCTGCAATGTTAAGATATTTTTTTGAAAAAAATCGAGTGTAGTCTTTAGCCAGAGTTAACTAAATCAACACATTTCTCCCATCAAAGAGTCCCACTTTTCACTTGCCTACAAGTTTGAGATATTCAAAACTCTTTCTGATAACTTCCATAGGTGATTGCCCCCACTGTAATTTTTCAATAAGAGCGAACTTGAATTTCTCAGTTATGGTTGAAATTTCTGAATCAGAGAAAAAGAGCGTTGTTTTCCCACTCTTCCTACTTATCTTCTTAAGAAAAGGACAGTCGCCCATACCATCACGACATTCCTTATAGCTTGAGGGGAAGACAACAGCAGACTCTACAAGATGATTACCCACCACGTGAGTGAATGAGACTTTGTCAGGATCAATCGAAGAAGGAAGCGCCATCAATATAAGCGTTGATCCTTCAGCCCACGGACGCGGAAGAATTCACAAAGAGGACGTCGCGAAAGACTCGCAGACACTTCAACGAGCAGACGATCCCGCAGAGAAACGCACGACACCACTGGAGACGAGTCTCTATCGCGAGCCCTTCAGCCTGCCGCACAGACACACTCCCGCAGAAGAAGAGCCGCGAGGATGATGACGCGCGAAACATACAAAAGCAAAAGGAGATTGAGCACGAGCAGTGGAGCAGAAACCAGAGTTCACCATAATGGCGAAACCCTAACAAAGTGATATTGAGGAAGACACCATAGTTGCTGTTTATATATATATATATATATATATAGTTAGGTATGTGTTGACCTCTTTTTTGATTGAGGTTTAGTCTCTCCTCTTTAAATAGCCTAGGATCTAGTCGTAGGACTTTTCTGTCGAATACTCCTAGAAAAATAGCAAAAGAGCCCTCCCCGTTAGAAATTTCGAGCTTTTCTTCGCTCGACTTGAAGTTCCGCATAGTAGTTTTGACCTCTAGCATCTAGTAGGTGGGGCTACTGTGAGGAAACTCAAGGAGAATCCCTATAGGACTGTTGGCCTTAGGATTGACTGTACGCGTTGATTTGACGTCGTCGTGCTTCTGCCATCCTGTTTGATTGAGCTCAAGCCGAGTTTTTGACGCGGTCTGGGTCGCGACGCATTTTTGTTCTGATCGTCGACAAGGTTGTCGAAACGAACTGCGCTGACGCGTCTAGAACGTTGATTTTGCCTAAGGGGGGACGTTCGTTTCATTCCGATGATGCGTCTAGGAAAAGATGCGTAATTTAGGTATAATTATAATAATAAATAATAATAATAATAATAATATTATTATTATTTATAACCTAAATCTATCTCCTTCTTCCCAGCCTCATTCTCTCGAACCCGTGGACCTGCCTCAGCTCTAGATTGGCTCGTTCGGTTGCCTGACCCGCTTCTTCTTTGTGTCGTTGGAGGGATTCGTTCCCGCGTTCGCCTCTCGCACGCGAGACAAGTCTCGCAGACGCCCATACCTCGTATCCTATCTTCTGCGTTCTGAGTTCGGTCTTCTCTGTCGCAGATCGTATCCTCTGCGAGGATCTAATCCTCTGCCTCTCTCGATCTCTCGAGCCATATGCGATCTCTTAATCATTCCTTCTCCTTTTCTGGTTTATATGAGGCTTTCGTTTGGTGCGTTTCAAAGGGCCGAAAATCTCTGAGGGGGAAAAACTTTGTCATTTTATTTTCTCACTTTAGCTTTCTGTGCTCGGGTTTACTTCCTCTTACTGTTGGAGGAAGAGTTGAAGTTGGGGAGTGCCTTTAAAGTTTCTGTGTTGCCTTTTTTTTTGCTTCAAGGAGGTACCTTCTTCCCCCGTGCCTTGCCTCTTTTTTCGGTTCTCTCTGCCGAGCCATTGAGGATGGTTATGTTGAATAGTACAACATGCTAGCCTAGTGTTGCACCTATATTTTGAAATATTTGTCACTTCAGCATGTGAAAAATAGAAATGTGAGCATGTTCTAGGAGTCAGGTTTGATTACTTGCTTAAGGTGGTGAAATTATAGCATGTTATTAGCTCCTCTCTTTTCTTTTTGTTTAAGTCAAATTGAAAATATTAAAATGCGGTTTTGAGATAATGTTAGTTCCTCTTGCAAGTATGTTAGGACATGTATCATGAAGCCTCTCATTTATTCTTATCTAGCATGATATATTGGAGAATTTATTTGACTTTTCATGCATGAGAAGGGCTTGGCTTTGACATGTCATGGTTTCTTTTTGCTCAAAACGCAAGCTATGAAGAAATTCACCTTGATTTGAAGGTTTCTATAGTTGTTCTTGCTTGAAACTTATCGTGGCCTTGTATTTTGATGCTTTAAATGCATGTGGGTATCCTTTAACACTTGAATGGCTTGGTATTCACCTTAGGGGTATCAGAAGTGAAGTTTTATTGAAGTTTGGTCTTTTCTGATTTTCGTTGAGGCTTTGGGGCTCCCTGCTGATTTTGAGGGGCTCGGTTTTGATGGTGCTCGGTTTCATTATAAGGTGGTTGGGTGTAGATTTTCTATTATGGTTTCATTTGTTAGCCTTCAAAGTTTGGGTTTGGTTTCTACTTGAGCTCGGCTCTCACTTTGGAAGGGTTGGAGGTTGGGTTCTGTTGAGACTTGGCTTTTGGTTTTTATTGAAGCTTTGTCCTAGCTGCTCGAACTTTACTTATGGGCCTTGAAGGGTTCGGTTTGGCTTTGTTTTGGGGTTCAGTTTGCTGGCCTTAGCTCCTATCCGAGAGCCTGTTTTTGGTGTTTGTTCCTGCCCCTGCTCAAGAGCTGTGGGAGGGTGTGGTTTTATTTGCTTTAACCCCTGCCAGGGGCTTGGTTTTGGCATTTTATGATCATTTTTGGCTTAAAAGCGCGTACTATGAAGAAATTTATTTTGATTTGGAAGAGTTCCATAGCTATTCTTGTTTGAAACATGTGGTAGCCCGTAGCCTTTATTGTGTCATGGGTTTGAGCTTTAGTTGCGGCTCGATTTTACTCTGGTTGGGAGCTTGGTTTTGTCCCGTTCTGCCCCTGCCTGAGAGGTAGTTTGGGTTTGATTTGTGCTTGCCTTAGCCCCAACCCGAGAGGTAGTTTGGGTGTGGTTTTACTGGCTTTAGTTCCTACCCGAGAGTCTATGTTTGTGTTTTATATTTGTCCCTACTAGAAAGGCTTGGGGGCTGTCCTGAGCTGCTTCCTATCCCCACTCATGAGACATACTGAAGGCTCCTTAATTGGATTTAGTCCTTATTGGACTTGAACTACTTGGATGATTGTTGGTGGATTTAATTAGTCATCTCAAAATGATAGTTATGTTTTGCACTCTCTTATGTATATCAAAGGTCCTCATGTAATTGATTTGGGTTGCCTTGGCCGTGAGCCTCTTTTGTTCTTTGGGCTACCTTGACCGAAAGCCTTGGTGGCTACCTCCTCTCTTCTACTGACCCTATTCGTGAACATTTATTTGGTTTTATTGGAAGGTTTTATGTTCATTTGATATATGAGGCTGTTGGTTAATTTGGGAGTTGGGAAACCTTAATTTTGATATGGGTTTGGAAATGCACGTGGTGGTTTCCCCCAGGTCATTCTCCTATTGTTCGATTTATGAATTTTGGAAGATTCTCAAGTCTTATTTGGGAGAGTATTCGGTTGAGTCAAATTAAGCCTATGGAAGATACTTTTGGAGGATTGACGTCGATGTAGGGGAGGTCATTTGTGGGTGATCGTCGTGTTGGTTCGGGCCCGTTTCGACTCGTTCGAAACAGGATTTGGAAAGGACACCCTCCTTGTGTTGATCCAATTCTAATAAAGCAAGAAAATGACATCCTTTTGGATTGATTCAAGGACCTTGGGCCCTATTTTTTCAAGTATTTTCGTCATGAGTTTTGAGAACTGATTCATCCTCCATCTTTTCAGTGTTTTAGGTGGATCAGTGTCTCCTCTCTCTCACCTCATTTTTGTTCTTTTTTTTCGTTGCTTCTTTATTCGGTTTTTGATGCTTATGTCTGATACATAAGTGTCAACGTATAGCCTTTTGCTATATGTGAAACCATCAAGCAAGGTCGCAAGTATGTCGGTTTTGTTTTGGGACTTAGGGCGGTGATGACAAAGACACACCGGTGGTAGAGCGGAATGATGTCTTATCCTACGACATCGGGACACCCCCACGAACCCGGTGAACTGTAGAATGTAATGTCATTCACCGACATAAGACTAGCGCGAGTTGACCTGTACCTTCTTAGGTTGTTGGTTGTCCTATGTCCGACAGTGTGATCGACTCGTGGACAACTACACTTTTTCAAAACTAATAAAAATAAATTTGATAAGAACTGATACACGTTTTTCAAACAAAAATATATTTTTTTTGCTACAAACAAAATTGATACAACCTACTTTTGTATGCTTGAAACCTATGTGCATGCTAAAAATATAAATTTTAAATACATTTAAAAAAATTGGTTGTTCATCTGTTGATTACCTGTTTGGGCCAAGGAGCACCCTCCTAAGTTAGGTTCAGTAAGATACTCTTCTAGTCGAGTGGCGGGCTTTATACATCTGGGTGACCGAGTAGCCTTCGACGACCCTCTAACACTCGTAGTCTTTTCTCCGGGATTTTCCCAAGGTTTTGAGGATTTTGTTTGAATTATTACTCGTCAATTTTTTCGAGCTTTTCGTTATGGATTATTCGTTGATTTTTCTCAAATTTTCCATCGTTGGTCATTAACCGTTCTTTCTCGAGTTTTCTGGGTGACGTTTATTTTCTTCTTTTGTTTTCGTTTATATGATGCATTTCAGTTTGTTCTATTTGTACCTGTTGCATCTATTACACCTAAGGAACAGCGGATCTCCCAGATATACAAGTTTGCTTTGTGTTTACAGCATGTTACTTTCTTGCAGTCACTTTCCTATTGTACCTTTTACTTTTTCTTTACACTGTATGTTGTACTGTTCCTTTTCACTGCATAATCTATTGTTGTCCTGTGCTGCACATTTTATAGTTCCATACACTGTACAACTTCAACGTGTCTCTCATAAAATGTTTATAGGACTAAAATCATAGGGCCGTTTGATTTGACACCATAACCTGACACTCTAGAAAACTTAAACTCGTTACGACAAGAAGCTTGTAGCTAGCATTGTGGGCAACACGACCATCTTCAACAGCAGAACATGTCTACACCAGTTAAATAATTTCTTCCTTAGAAGTTAAAACAATAATTCACAGGATTTCGAGGTTGTTTACTTATGCAACATAAATCCTCAACTTATCTTTAGGCATTTGTACGGCTCTACTGTACATTCTAAGCCCTAACTCATCTTAGGATTCCGAGGTTGTCGTTCGTCACGACTTAAATCCTCATATCTTCCAGGCTATTTGTGTGATCGTTTCACACGAATATAAGTCCTAAGTAAATAAAATTGGCAGGATAAAACAATTGAATATTTCTTCGTCGAAACTGAAGCCAAACCATAAGGTAGACTGGGAAGTTACCGAGGTTTTCCTTCGGATCTGTGACATCCTCTAGTTCTTCTTCCTTTGGATTCTATAATAAATGTTCCAAGTTTGAACCATTACCATTTGCACAACTCTTTGTCTGATTTCGTTGAAAAGTTCTATCCTTTTGACTTTTTTGAAGATAATATTTCCTGATTTTTATCAAGAGTTTTCTTAGGTGACTTCAGTCATTTAAGATGTAATTAACTATAGGGGTTTGCCCTTATAGAAAGCTTTTTCGAATCAAGTTTAATATAAACCCTATTTAATTATTCATATTAAATAGGGAAACTTGTCGGCAAATAAAACGGTTTCGCGGACCAAACGTATGTAATATATTTCTTAGTTTATTTGATTGAGTTTCGTTCTCAAGTCTTGTGCTTATTCTTCGGGATAGATACAAGATTTGAGGTATAATGCTCTTTCATTTAAACTATGAAAAATATGGTGTTAGTTTGATTTCATATTTTTCTAAACTTAAATATATATGTAAATTAAAACGGACTTCCGAAGCGGGCGACGGAACTTCGATTCCGGTGACCGACAGCTTCTTACGGGCAACTCCCCCAACCAAAATAGTGCCGACATTATGTTAGTATTAATGTATAATTTTTTGATTTCATTGTGTGGCTCATTGCTTATTTATTTTCATTATTTTGAAATTAGCTTTTGTTTGGTTCATATTTGGTTTGAAATATAATGAGTCGGACATAATATTGAGGCCCCAAAGGGGGCGATGCATCCTCTCCTGCTGTTTTCATGTTCTGCATGAAGATGAAGAACAATGATAGGCTGGATGGATCGTGACCATCTTGTTTTTCTTACTACTTTTAAAATTTTCTTTGTCTAATCTGATTTTGTTTTTACCTTATAAAAACCAGAAAATTTAAACTGAAATTTCATTTTGGTGCCATTGCGTGTTATAATTCCAAAACTTCTATGTAATGTCTCTAGGATGTGTTTGTGATACAGTTCCTTGAAATTCTCTTCGGTTTCATCTAAACTGATTATGAAGCATAAGATTTAGGAAGTTTATGAGGGTTTGCTATTTTTAGTTTGATCTGATTCCCAAAACAACATTTTAAATAGACTTTTTTTTCTAATGCCAGGTCTTTCTCATGTTTTGTATGCTGGTGACCATATATTATGCTAAAGAGGTTCCGCTAGAAGTTAGTCCCTTCCAAAGGTTGCCGGACTCATCCCCACTTCTGAGTGATAATCAACAAAATGGCTTTGAAGAAGTTTCACCTGGAGCTAGACCTGTACGGCTGCTATCCGATTCTGCCCCTTTACTCCGGGAAACTGAGCAAAATGGCCTTGTTTTACCAAATAAAACATTTGAAATGGGAGATGTTGGTCAAAATTATGAAAACAATGCGGGAGTTTATAAAGCTGACCATGGCGATATTTCATTATTCAATTCTAATGTTGAAAAGGATGAGATCGAAGCTTTTAAAAGTGGCCCATCAGCAGTCCTAGTTAACATTTTGACAAGTTTGAGGCATTTACCACCAGGAATGCATTCAGTGCTCATTGTGATGGCACTTTCCTGGGTACGTCTCTCCGCATTGCCAATTACACTGAGGACTTGCATCAGTTTCTTGTCGACCAAATAGGCTTAAAAAGTTCCATGTTCCATTTTTCCCCTTGATATTTTACTTTCATATTTCTTTCTCAATTTAGATATTGTTGCTTAGAGCAAATTATGTTCTTATTTAATGATTTATTTCTAAGTTATAACTACCGCCATATTTTAATAAACAGTTGTCATGGTTCCCATTTTTCCTTTTTGATACTGACTGGATGGGACGCGAAGTCTACCATGGGAATCCAAAGGGGAATGCAAATGAATTGGAAGCTTATCAAAATGGTGTTAGAGAAGGTGCTTTCGGTTTACTATTGAATTCTGTAAGAATCCATGTGCTATCACTTGCACAATCTTTTAGTGCCTACATACATACATACATACATATATATACATACATACATATAGATATATACATACATACATATATATTACATACATACATACATATACATACATACATACATACATACATACACACACATACATACATACATACATATAGATACATACATATACATACATACATATACATACATACATATAGATACATACATATACATACATACATACATACATACATACATATACATATATATAGATATATACATACGTAGATACGTACATACATATATACATATAGGTAAATATATATATGCATCTACATGTATTTATATATGTTTGTGTGTGTACATATATGTGCTTGAACAAATAGATACATTACCTGAATGAAGCTATAAACAATTTAAATCTCTAATCAGGTTGTCCTTGGGGTGGCATCCCTCCTAATTGAGCCAATGTGTCGGAGAATGGGTGCAAAATTTCTTTGGGCTTTGAGCAATGTCATTGTTTTTGTGTGCATGTCTGCAACAACAGTTGTAAGTTTTTTATCTTTCAGTGAGCATTCCAAAAGAATTCAACATATAATTGGAGCGAACAAGGGCATTAAGGTTGCCGCATTAGTCATCTTTTCACTTCTCGGATTTCCTTTAGCTGTAAGCATCAATTCTTGCTACTATGGCGTGTCTGCCTTTTCTTTCCATTGGAGAACTCATTTTCTTGTTTTTGCACGTTGCAGATAACTTATAGCGTACCATTTTCTGTTACTGCTGAGTTGACCGCAGATACAGGAGGCGGACAAGGTTTGTAATGCCCCAACCCTTTCCAATATAGACTTCTTTTCACTTTGGATCTGAACTGTGGTAAATCAACTATAAATGTTCAGGATTGGCTACTGGCGTTTTAAACCTTGCAATTGTTGTTCCTCAGGTATGCTAAGTTTCTCCATTTAAGTTGGTTTTTAGAGCTGCTACTAACGTTGCATAAGTTTAGAACTTATAATTCAACTTTGCAACATGTTCTTAACCTCTGTCTCAATGAACATGTGCTTTTAAGTTGTTCTCTATCTCACGCTTTGTGCTATCGTTAATGGGTGGTTGACACGATGCATAACCGTACGAGGAAGTCCTTGTCTGCTTTGTAAAACTGGTCGAGGAATTCCTCACATTCTATCTAATTTTGGGCTACCTTTTATATTTGATGTTTCCTACTGGAAAGTATATTATTCTTGCTTCAATTTCACTTATAAAAATCCATTGTTTAGCAGGCTTTATTGTCATTACCAGCCTTCTTCTTTTCCTCCCTGACAGCAAGTTGCATGTCTTGTTTGTTATTCTTGGAGAGTGAAAAAAATAAGCGATTACAAATTTGATTAGGATTGTTTTTTATCTAGTTGACATTGAAAGACAAGAGGAAGAAGGGCAATAGACTGAGTTTGAAACCACTTTAAAAGATAGATTGTAGTTGACGTTTTCTTCTTTATTCGTATGTTTGTACTACAAGAATACAAATAAATGGGTCATATTGCTTGGAATTCTTTTCTTATTTTCATTTTCTTTTGTCTTGAGTTGAGACCTGTGGTACATGCTTTCAAAGCCTAATTGAACCTAAACTTTTCAGCGATTTTACTGCTCTCAGGATAATGGAATTTAAATGAATGAACTTGTGAATACTTGCTGATGGTGCTTTAATTGAGTCTTGGATTACAATTTTACTCTTGATTGCTCTTAAAAATTAGGCTGTATTTTCTTCACAGGGCAATGAAATAATCTAAAGGCTATCTTATAGAGTTCTTAATGCAGGCTTCCTACATGAGTATTATAGTAGCATGAGCTCTGTGTGACTTATGGGTTTCTGTTTTATTGAAGCCAACTTGCGATTTTATTTTGGTTTTGACTCATCCTTTCCGTTATTGTAGTTATTATGATGACTTGAGATTTTTGGGCATTATACCTTTCATAATTTGTTGTCTTCTAGCGTCACTTGCATGTGTGCTGCTACCATGGCCTTGAGTTTTAGGATATTCTATAATTATTGTCGTTTTTTTGCAATGTTTATCTTTTATGTTTTTATATGGATGAACCATATTTGAAAATTAATCTACAAGGAATTTACATCAATCCTTGAAATTTTGGTATTTTTCAAGCGGATTAGGTACCCAAATGAAATCAAAACCCTAACTTGCTGAGATTAGGCAGAATTCTGACCAACCTTTGTAAAGGAGATTGAGAAAGAAATTGGTTTAAAAAATGGAAAGAAAAAGAAAAAAACCAATTCAAACTATTTCTTAACAACAAATAAACACTTTGCCAAAAGAAATCACAGAAAATCAAACATAGAAAATAATATAAATCACTAAGCTCACCTAAGTCAAGTGGAGGGTAATTATTACCAAATCATTTTCCTTGAAGAAGCTACCAAACCCCTCCATCATTTGAGACTTACTCTAAAATTTTTTAAAAAATTTTTTACAACATAGCTTATATTTCATTCCACATGGCATTTTTAAATAAAAGTTCTATAACATAGAAACCAACACAGCTCCTCATTACCTTATTACTTTGGTAACTAACCACATCTCCTACTCACTCACTCTTTCCACACTTTTACATGGTCACTCACACACTTTTTCACTATTTATGGCTGTCCCTAGGGGTTTGAACACCCATGGTTAGCCCACAAATCAACCTACCACACTTGGGTTCACGCAAACTTACCTATACACATACCCATTACATAGTTTGCACAATACATAAAATAAATACAATACAATATTAATACATATGATGATGTATATGTGTATGAATGTATGTATGTGCATTTAGAATCTAAACAGGTTAATTATATGAGAGTTGTAAATTTTAAGGGTTTTTTTTATTATTATTTCAACATAATTTTAGTTTGAGTTTTAAATTTTAAGGTGCCTCCAAGTCTAAAATCATGAATAAATCGGATCATTAGACTAGATTTTGGTTTTAAAATTTGCTATTGTTAGGATCATAAAAAACTTCATCTGATCATGGACATCTTTGATGCATAGCAAACAGCGAAAGGCACCTAGCAAAATGAAGTTGCCATCTATTTCAGTTTATCTCAGTTGAACTGGTGTCTAAACGGGATCAAAATGGCATGACAACCATCAAGGCAAGATCCAATGCATTCCATCATGGTTGTGCGTGCTGCCACTCTATGCATGTTACACATGGCCGTGTTTTCTCTACATACAATTGATATTATACATTGGTTTAAGCAAGAATATTTTCTTATTAATTTATTATAATTATTTTAAAGCAAAAAGAATTTGGACAAACTTGAGATATGCATTTAGTTCGACTCTTTTCTTATTCTTTTCTAAGTTCACACATGTTTCAAGAATGTCCAAAATTTTAGTTTTTGGGCTCTATTCATTGCAAACTTAGTAGGCTAGTGTTTACCTCATTTGAGCTATAATAATGAGTATTAAGTGTGTGTGTGCATAGGTATTCACCTTATTGGAACTATAATGATTAATATTGTGTGTGTGCACTCTTCCCATTTAACATTGCCTCCTTTGACATGTTATTTGTAGATTTGTGATTATATGATTTGCTGTGGTTGCTATGTGTCGGCTGTGATCTAGATGGGTTGAGTAGGTGGAGGCACGAGTATACAATTTTTTATCAAATTTTGATCATATAGTGCTTTTTCTAACACAATTTATATGAATAAACACTTAAAATATGTCTAGGAACATTGTAGAGTAATCATCTAATTCACTTCATATAATAGGATTTTTTGTCTTTGGGGGAATTAATTCTCAAATTCACTTTATATGCTGTTGTGAGAGATGATGAATAATGCGCATAAACGAAATCTGGATATCCAATGCAAAACTTTGAACAAAAACGTACAAAACAAGGAAACTACATAAAACACAAAGAACACAAGATTTAATGTGAAAAAAACTTGAGAACAGGGAAACCACATAGTCACAACACACCAAGAAATCGCTATGAAAAAAATGGAGAGAATTGTACACACTACACTACACTCAAGTCCCTTCAAACTTTGGAACACTTTAGGATGCTCCTCTTCTCTTTTTTGTGTAAGAGAAATCGAAATCACATTCCCTCCAATCGGCAAAATCGAAACTTTAATCGGAGAATGACTCAACTTTGGTTATTGGCGTCGGGGTGTCGCTATAGTATCGCTGCACCTCGGTGCTCCAAAGGCATTGTGGTGTTGCATCCAAGCGTTGTGGTGTCATGCTCTCGGGCTCTGAAACATGGAGTGGCGATGTGGCACCGTCTTTCAGCCCCCAGGGCTCCACTAGCTCAGTGCGTTGGGGCATTACTGGTTCGACACTGGGGCGCTAGGTGTGTTAAAAAAGAAAATTTCAAGGGCGGCACCCCTGAACCCAATGCAAGGGGGACGCCTCCTACCCCCTGGCAAACTCACCGCCAAATTTGATCGGCGAAATTGAGGGCTCTGAGTGAACAATTGATTAACACAATTAGACTCCACATGTTAACATATGGTAGGATTTTTGGTTCTGAGAAATTTTCCTTGTCGTCATAGATGCTTACTGTGTCATTGTTAACAAAAAATTGCTCATTGCAATAGGTGCCGTCATATCATAATTTGCTTAACATAAATATACACTATGTTCTAATTGGTTATTGTATTTATACACAATCACATCGTTTTGTTGCACTTTCGGCGCAATAACTGATGTCTCGCAGTTAATGTATGATGACCAAGACACTTGACACTCATAATACAAGTTTGAAGGGAAGATGTTCTTAGACTTCATGCAGTGATGCATTGTTGCTTGTACCGACATAGAGATATTCACATTATAGTCAATTGATAATGTTCTTGTCTTTAGTTGCATTAGTTTAGTTTGTGTTGTCATTTTACACTTATGGTCATCAATCTTAGCATGCCCCTATCGTTAGTCTCATTTTAATTGCTTAAGTGACAATAAATTGAAATCCCTCCAACTTCTTAGAAGTGGGCATTTTTTATGTGAATTTGAACCTATACCAGATTTATTATCTTTTTTCTCTCTCATTCAGAGGCTTTTCACGTGAAACTTTTAGAGTGTTTTCTGACTTTTTGTGATAATTACATGTAACTCTCAAATTTCATAAGCTGTAGAAATATTTTTTTAGCACACAGTAACTTGTTGTTTTCGGGGAACCTTCCGGCATTCATTGACTTGCAAAAAAAATTCATTGAAGGATCTTAACACTTATTAGAATGTCCCCGACTAATTGGCATCCTTTGCTCATCAATTGGTTTTATCTCATATTTTCTTCTTCTTCAATGACAAACAAGTGCAATGCCTAGAATACTGCTATTAGAGTTCCTTGATTTGCATCTCGTAAAACTTAAATTTGATCTACACATTGCAACTTGTAACAAAAAAGTTGGCAGTCCTGTGAGCAATAGCAAGGTGATCACTTAGTTGATGACAGATTTAAAGTTATTAGCGATTGTCCTCTCACATCAAAACAACTACTAACTAATGATCTTGTGGTGCCATATGTTAACAATTTATTGATCGTCAACTCTATTCCCTTTGATATTTTGATCTCGAAGGGGGCGCTTTTTTCTTATTATGTTTGTTGGTAAGTAACATTGAGGTGGGAAAAGCTGGGTACAATATATGATTTTTGTTAACAATATGTGTTCAATTGGCATCCTTTTTTCTTGCAAGGGATGAGAGGATTGTACCTTTTGTCACCTTTAATAATCCATTTTGATAAGTTAGTAATTTAAGGTGCCTTTGGGGGAGCTTATTTACAGCGGTGACGTTTTCAAAATGTCACCTTCTGTTTGGAAAAGGAGTTTTTGATGCGTTTTTAAAAACTCTGTTTCTTTACTATTAGACCCGGATTGCGGGCGCTATCCGCATTTCAAAGAGCCGAAAGACGAAAGTTGTCCTCGCGCCTCGCTCTTGATCTCTGTCAGGCTACCGCTCAACAACAGTTATAGTAAATCGAGAACTTACCTTGATAAAGGGAGAGGAGAAAAGAAAGGAGAGCAGCTGAAACTGCTGTGAAAACTTCCTGCGTGATTTGAGAATGGGAACAAGGAGAAAAAATCGTGCCGAAGAATGAGAGGTTTATAGCGGCAAATCACTTTGCATGTGCGAATGAGAATTGGGAACAAGAGAGCACGGCCAGATCTCCGCCCGATCGCCTTTGGGGCTGTTTCGTAGCAGGATTTGAACAAGATTTTAACCTAAATTCAGAGAGATGGGAGTTGCGCGACAGTCGGCTGGGGGTTTAGGGCAGGAAAGGAGGAAGGAAAAGACATCTTTAATTAGTTTTATAATTTAATAGATAATCATTATTGTGATATTGTTATGATGAATTTATTCTTAATTTAATGTAATCTATTACTAAGCATTGATTGTTTGATATATTATCATAAACTAATTATAATTTGAGTAATTTATTATTGAAAACAAATTATTTTTATAAATAGGTAATGAATGATTAATATACTTAATAATATTGTAATATTAGATTAAATTAAGTTAAATTTGTTAATTATATCATTAATAATTAATATTGACTAAAACAAATGAGGAATTATATACTTAACACTAAAAGTTTCCTACTTACGTATCACATCCTTAAACACTAATATTTTTTTGTAATTTGATTTGTTTTATAATTAAATAAAATAATTGAAAGTATTTTAATTTTGTACTGTTCTGAAATTATATTTTTTGTTCTGAACTGTCAAATGTGTAGCCGTTAAAAATCTAGTGCAAACAACAACATAACGCCTGTCAGAATGGTTTTTTATCCACAAAAGCTGCAAATCAGCTGTTTTCCAAACGCACGAACCAAACAACTAAACTGTTTATCCATAACAAGGGCAAAATAGTCATTTATTCAGAATAAGCTGTTTTCGAAACACACAATCCAAACAGCTAGTCAGCTTAACAGGATAAATTGTTGATCAACAGATTATCAGGATAAGCTGTTTATCTTGATAAGCTAAATAAGTTGCAGCTGCCCCAAACAGACCCTTAGTACATTTTGGTGGTGGAAGTCAAAATCAAACCATAATGCCATCTTTTATCTAATCAATCTAATTTGCCTTTGGGGTTGTAGGGTCAATCCCCACCTCAAAATGATATTTTCCACCATGTCAACTCTAGGTTGTGAGTGATAAGCGGTCACTAGCTCATGCTTGCCAATTCTAGCCTCAATTAGTAGTCGCCTCCAATATTGTCCATTTTGACTGGCGTACAAAACTACTCAATAAAGAGTTCGTCACATTGAAGTTCTTGTTTCTTTATGCTTCTTCTAAACATCTGACACAAATTGTACAAATTGCTCTTTAATCACTTGAAGATCTACGTTCATGCATTGAATTTCTCTGAGCCAACCAAAATTTTTCTTGGAGATCTAACGACTCCCCTAGCATCGGTTCTATAGTTATAAATCACTCTTTTGACACAATGTTTGTTCTTAGAAGAAGCTCGACTTTCATATGAATGCCTGGAAGAAATCAAGGAATAAGTTTAAAAAAAAAGGTCAAGGAATAAGTTGATAAATTTAAGAATGTTGGCATCATTAATGAGGTTCATTGCGTTTCCTAGTTTGCCGACATTTTCCTTCTAGGGTCAAAAAGGTTAATGATTGGTTGTGGATGCATGCTGTCTAGATTGATCTTTATAAAAAGTAATGCCCAAGTGTAGGCTTCTTTTGCCTGGTATCGTTGGCTCACTGATCCAACTTCTGGTCATCAACTAATCATTTTCATGGATGCTTTCTTCAGCTCACTGATCCAACTTCTGCTCATCAACTAATCATTTTCATGGATGCTTTGTTCAGCTACAGTTATATGTGATTAATCTTGTTGATAGTTTACTTTTTTATATTGTAAAACGATTCTACTAGTACAAAATGTTGCTTGTTCAGACTGAATGAAATATCTCAAAAAGCATAGGGACCTCTTTCTAGTTAAGTTTATCATTTCCAATATTTGGAATGCGTCTAAATCCAACCAAGGTATCTTCATGGCTGTTTGTGGTGATTTTCTTGGTTCATGGCTATGTAATAAGAGACTAAAGGCAAACTATGGACAAAAATTAAGGCTATGCCACACATGAAAGGAGGATTGTAACTCTTTCTTATTGCTTTGCTCAATGTAAAGACATCTATTTGTCTTTCTCTGAAGTTTTGAATTGCATTAAATGTTAAGGTTTCCTCTGAACTAATGAATATCATGCTACGTTTGAGTGACGAAGCATCATTTTACATCTCCTACAGTTTTTTCAAAGTCAAAACCTAAAAATATTCATTTTTTATATATGGTTGCCTTACCAATAACCTTAATGTATATCTCATAAGAGGCGAGGGAAGGCATGAGTAGCCTGTATTCTACTAGTAGTTTTGTAAAATGTAAACTAGTTGAGATTGAGACAACTCATTGTTTGGCTCAGCTTGTTAAGCAAATACTCATTTTTTGTTTGTATTTAGGCTGTTAAGTGATCAAGTTGAACTTGAGTTGTTCGCGATCATACAAAGTCATATATGATTTGTATAATATATATGTCGTCATTTTTTATATACATATATCCATACATTGAGCAAAGAAAAATGCATTAAATTAGTACACATAATGTGTTCATATATTTATACGTATGCATATATAATTCTTAAAAACAAGTATGCATGTAAAATTCATGTATATGTATATTTTTATAAATATATAAACAAAATCAAGCTACTAACAAATTGAACACAATCTAATAAGACCTTATATGTATTTGACTTGTTTAATAATTGAGCTTAGAGAAACTAGTCGAAATCAAGCTAATTATCAAGAAAACATGAACAATGAGTACGGAGTTACCATGTTGCTATAGTGAGAACTCAGGAATTAGTGATTTATAATTGGAAGTGGTGGCCATACTTTTGTGCTCTCTCTTAAAGTTTACACACTTACTTCCATTGAAGGCCATATTACTAAAGCTGGAAGCTTTGAAATGTTTCATTGAATGACGTTTTGATTAAAAATTTGATATCCATTTTTCCTTGCAACTTGATATTAAGTCATTGGCAAAGTTTTAAAAGGCAGACAAACATTAAATTTAAAATAGGGGTTCAAGATTCAAAGGTGTAGCCGGGGTGGACCAAATGATATAATAAATATGAAAATTATTTTAATATGATTTAAATGATATAATAATGATGCAATAATGATATTCCTACCAATTTATTAAACAATATTTTAAATCATGATACTTTACCATTGAATATTTTGAATATAATTCTAAATGAAAATTTTGGCACATGATACTTTGATTATTTTATCTATACATATATCTATGCGCTTTACAACTGTTTGCAAAAATATATTCAGCACTATCACTGGATTGGAATGCCAATAATTGCCAAATTTTGAAGAATTTTTATAAACCTTTCTTTTTTATATACAAGGCATTTATGTACAAATTTGGATGTATGGATTTCAATAGTTTGTATAATCAAAATCTTTTATTTCTTGCCCTCTAATCAATATGAAAATACTATAAATTAATCAACTTTAGAACCGGTTACAACTATTTCATTGGTTTCCTTGCAACCACCTGTTCCTACCAATCATGGCCCGTTCTGTTTGAAAGAAATTTCGGAGTTGGATCGGAGTACTACTTTATGGCTGAACCAATCGAATAGGTTGGTCCGGTTTGGTTTTTAAACCCATGGTCATAGATGTAATTGAGCTTTGTAGTTGTGCGTGCTCTTTCTAAATACCCCCAATCTCATAGATAGGCTACATCCAAAAATTTAGCTGCTATTTATTTCTCTTCACTGAAATACTTTATTGGATTTGCCTGGAATTTGTAGCTATCAATAACACAGCTTGACATATAAGGCTATGTTTTTTTTACTGAGGCTCGCAATCAATTTTGAAGTCAACAATCTGACTTTTCACATTTACTCTATCGGTTCTCTTTAAGGTGGAAAGGACTTTGGTGCCTATAATGAGCAGCTTGGTGAACTTTCTTCTCTCTAAAATCGACATATTACTCATTCATATTTTCTATTAGCATCATGCATGCATCGTCCAAGTTAACCTCTTTACTCACTGACAACTAGTTTAGAAATGAATTAAAGATAACTAATTTCTTAGAATCCTAGGTTCGTCGGTAACCAATATGCTCAACAATGATGAAGAGTCTATTTGGATACACCTGATTAACCTTTCCCTCCATGATGATACCATCCCCAATGGTCCTATTATTTTAATCTGGATTTAGAGAATGCTTTGCTTTTTATTTCATAAAAGTGTCAAACTACAATCACTAGTAGCTGGAGACCTGATACTTCAAAATTTTGAAGCTACAGATTTATGCCCTCTCAAAAATTGTTTCACCTCTATATTTGCACGTTTTTTGTTGTCACTGTCATAATGCAATCAATAAGTTATATAAAAGTCTTTCAAGAACTTGGAATGTAGAAAACTGATGTAGTTCTTTTATGATTCTTGAAAAGTAAAATATCAACAAGATTAATCAGATATAAGACTAAGTCTTTAAACTTTAGTAAGTTGGGGGATTGTAGTATGGCCTGCTGTTATGTTTAATTGAAATAAAAGATATAAGACTAAGTCTTTAAACTTTTTGGGAGTCTCAGTCTAACTTTTATATAAGTCTAAGAAGAAATTGATGTGAATGGATGTAGAATATGATTATATATAGTCTGAGTGTTTGAATTTATCAATATTGAAACGGGCAGTCGGACGGTAAAAATTAGTTTTCATCATTAACTAATAATCCTCTAAAATGAAGATCTACTAATGAAAGAAAATTAATTAAAAAAATTAACAATAAATTTATCTTCGCCTAAATTAACTATGCTGTCTATTGACATTCTCATTTATATTACTCATTTTTTAGTCCAAGATTAAACTTGAAATTATTCAGTTTAAAATAATGTCAGCTCAACCATCTAGTGAGTGAGTATTAAATTTAAATTAATAATAAGATAATGTATGGTAGTCAAAATACAGTTAATCAGCATAAAATCATTCGACAGTTTGTTTTTAAATTTCACATAATACCTAAACTATTAATCTTACAAGTTTATTGAAAATATATAACTAATCTATAAATTTCTTTTACTCTTTTTAAATTATAATTTAATCCCATTTTTTAATAGTATTAGCCATTAATTAAATATTATATATATATATAGAATCTTATTTAGAGTCTTAGAAAATATTTCAGCCTACTCAAATTAATCCTAACATACAAGGAAAACAGGAAGCTGAATATGAAAAATCAAGGGTTTCAGGTTGCAAGAAACTGAGAAACAGCTAAACTGTCTGAATTTAATATCATTGTTCTCACTTGTTATCTATCCTAACAAGCCTTTTACAAACTGCAATTACCATGAACTTTTGTTAAAGCATGGGGTCCATATTTAGTTGCTCACTAGTGAATTTACACATCTCACACGTAAAGTTTGATATTTACACACATAAAACTCAAATCTTTAAGATCACATTAAAAATAGCTCTCCCCACTTTTTATCAGTAAACTACACGTTTTCATACATCTATTTAAAACACCAAATTGTTAAATATGAAAGTTTAGCAGTGAGATATGTAAATACATAAGAATTTTGTACTAATATGTAAATTTTCGTTTATCTTAACAGATGATCGTCTCTCTTGGTGCTGGGCCCTGGGATGCTATTTTTGGAGGCGGCAACATCCCTGCCTTTGCATTGGCTGCCATCTTTGCCTTAGTATCTGCTGTTGTGGCCATTTTAAAGTTACCAACAACTTCAGCTTCCAATACATCCACAAGCTTCCATGGTTTTGGTTAGAGTTCCTGCTTCCTTAACAGCAAAAACATTCACATTCTTTCACATCAATTCTTTTTTTTTTTTTAATTTTATTTTCTCTCAGTTATTGTTAATCTCCATTTATATAGCTTATGAGAAATGTAGATTTATGGAGAAATTTTAGTTTTGTGTATTTGTATATACTTTGTTTTTGTTTAGATGATGCAGTAAAATAGCTTATTGTATGTTAATATGAGGACTAAGCTACTGGTAGAATCAAGGGGTTGGTTGAAGTTGGATTTGGCCGTGATTAGTGGTGGAGCCAGCATTTTTTTGGGGTATTTACATGCATTCCACTCAATTCTTATGTATTTACATATCTAACACTTAAACTTTGCTTTTTTACATTTATACCACTCCAATCTTTTATATCACATAAAAATATCACTATTTTAACTTTTAAAAAGTTCCGTAAAGTTGTATATATATGTAAAAATTGAAGTTTAGGAGTTAGATATGTAAATACGAAGCAATTGAGTGGTATGTATTTAATTCTTCTAATTTTAGTCTGATATATCTGAAATTTGTTGATTTATTTTGTGATAAGTGCAATATATATATATATATATAATGAAATAAAAGGATTAATTGGGTCTCATTTATTATCTATTATTAATTTTAAATAAAATTAAACTTTTATTTAAATGTATGTAATGGAAAACAAGGTAATGCCTATCATCTTTAAAGCTTTTTTAACATCATAATCTGTTAATATATGAACAATAAGTAATCTTTTATTCATGTTTTCTAATTTTATGTTAAATTTCAACTTTTATCAAATTTAAATTTACATTTGTTAATTGTTTAAATTAATATTATTTAATAATAACATTTATCACAAAAAGAATAAATGAAGTGGGGCAAAATTAGGTGTTTTCTTTTTTGAATTGCTGGATTAAATTCCTTATTTTTATTGCACTGTTATTTTCCTTTTAACTGAATGTTTAAATTATAAATATGTATTATAAGGTACCTAAAATAGATTATACATATAATTATGTACTTAAAATAGATTGTATTGACTATTATTTATTTGAATGAAAGAAAGGAAAAAAGGCATTCAACTTATTCACTCAAAACATTGGCAACATCAAACTTTTACTATCTGAGTTTAGTAAACTAATGTAATAATTTATTCTATAAGTTTAGGTCCAATTGGACTAATCTATTAGGCATTGAATATATTTGAAATGAAATCAATTTAATAAAGAGAAAAGATGCAATTAAATTGGGATTAAATCATTATATAATTTAATGAAATTATGCATGGATGCCAAAGTATGAAGTTTTTTTTGGGGCATTTACATGCATGTCACACAATTCTTATGAATTTAAATATATAAAACTTAAATTTTCATATTTACATATTTTCTACTTAAATTTTTAACATCCAATAAAGAGCATTGCCATCACTATCTCTTTTAAAAAATATATATATTTTTTCTTGTATAAATTTATAAATATAAATATCAGATTTAAAGTGCTAGATATATAAATACATAATAATCATATGGTATGTATATAAATTTTCTTTTTTTTTTTTTTTGTCATAAGAATCCCATGGTATGTGTGTTGAATTGATGCAGAAGAAGTGTAATATATTTTTTCATTTATCTTTTCAAACATTAAAAAAAGATTTAATTTATAAAAATTTAAATTTAGATATATGTAAATGCATAAAAAATGAGTGTTATGTGTGTAAATTTCCGCTTGTTATTAATAAATAAGCGTGCTATAAATGCTCGAAGAATCGACTAAACCGGATCCTCACAGTTTCTCTTCCTTCCTCGTCTCGAATACCGCCCATGGCCGTATTGGATTCTGCTAGTGAGGCCGCCACCACCGCTCCTAACGCTAACGGCGGTTACATCAAGTCGGATCTGCAGAGCAATGGTGGATCTGTCGCCGATAAGAAGAAAGCACGCGAGAGCGACCGACGCCGGCGCCGCCGGAAGCAGAAGAAGAACAATAGCAAGAAGCTCTCAGCTCTCGTTGATACTGGAGAAGAGAGCGACGGTGAAGGAGTCGGAGATGAAGATAAGGAGAACGCCGATCCTCGACAGGAGGTAACCTTTTCCGACCTAACTTTTACACGATCGCGCGATCTTGCTAATTTTGTTTTGTTTCGTTCTTCATTGCGTTCGCTTGCAAGCTAGGGTTTCGATTGTAGCTGGTTAGATTTGATTGATGGATCGATTATTTGTTACGTTCTTGTGGTCTCTGGCAGATCGATGTTTCAGTGGAGGTGGAGTATGTGCCGGAGAAGGTAGTTGTGGATGATACGTTGCTTGACGAGTTTAAAAGTGTGTTTGAGAAGTTCAGTTTTAGGGATTCGGCTGCTGGCGAGGTAGGAAATGGTTATATTATTGTTTGATTGGAAAACCTTTTGTCTGATTCTTATTTATTGTGCTGCAGAACGATGAGAAGAAGGATGAATTAGCTGCGAATGCTGAAGCTAAGAAAAAGGACTCTGATTCTGAGGATGAGCCGGATACTCTACTGAAGGAGAAAGGGATCTCGAATAAGAAGAAAAAGGTTTTATCCTGTACTTAAATCATTGTTGTTGTTTGCTTTTCTTGATTTTTCTTGGCCTAAATTTAAACATTTTTTTCTTATGTAGCTTCAAAAGAGGATGAAAATTGCCGACCTGAAGCAGATATGCACTAGGCCTGACGTGGTCGAGGTACTGTTACATGCCGCACCTCATATATATTGTATTTGTTTTGTTATTTCATGCTTTTTTTAACCATTCATATTGCATATAATTGCAATTGTTTATCTTAGCTGTGCTTTATCTAGCTCATTTGAACTGATCATAGTGACCTTTGATGAAATCCATCAGCTTAAGGCACGCAGACTTATTTTTAGCAAAACTTGTTAGTTTTATTCTTTAAGTATTTTATGTCGAATAGCTAGTTGAATATGTATAATTTAGTATCTTTTCTTGTTAGAACCTTGAGTAAACAACTATGCACTGAAACTGAGAATCTCTATGATTTCAAACAGAGATTACAACAACAACAACAACAACAACAACAACAACAAAGCCTTAATCCCACTACATGGGGTCGGCAACATGAATCTTTTTTCTCCATTGCATCCTATTTAGAGTCATATTTTCATTTAGTTCTAGTAAATTAAGATCATTTTTAATACAGTAAGCCCAAGTCTACGTAGGTCTACCTCTGCCTTTCTTAACACAAGTCGAATCTAAAACATCTACTCTCCTAATCGGATCATCAGATGGTCGACGTTTAATGTGACCATACCATCTAAGACGACTTTCTCTAATTTTGTCCGTCACAGGAGCTACACCAACCCTATCATGGATATAATCATTTCGCATTTTGTCTCTTAAGTGTAAAGCCACTCATCCACCTAATCATTCTCATCTCGGCAACACTTAACTTATTATTATGCTTCTTTTTTAAAGGCCAACATTCAACGCCATATAGCATTGCAGGTCTCACCACCGTCTTATAAAATTTTTCTTTTAGTCTAAGCGGTACTTTTCTATCACCCAAAAGGCCCAAAGCATTCCTCCACTTCAACCAACCAACTTGAATTCTACTATTAACATCCCCATCTATTTCACCATCGCTTTGAACAACGGACCCAAGATATATAAATCGTTCACACCTTTTAATAATTTGATCACCCAAAGTCACACTTCTGTCACTAGAGCTATTACTATTAAAATTACATTCCATATATTCAGTTTTAGTTCTACTTAAATGAAGACCTTTAGACTCCAATGTAGACCTCCATAATTTAAGTTTTTCCTGGGCTTTTTCTCTCTTTTTATCCACGAGAAGGATATTATCAGCAAAAAAACATACACCAAGGTACCTCCTCCTGTAGATGTCCAGTAAGACCATCTATAACTAAAGCAAAAAGATATGGGCTTAAAGCCGATCCCTGATGTAATCCAACAGAAATAGGAAAATATTTGGTCAAGCAGAGATTACATGAATTAATTTTAGATGATTATGATTATTTTGGTTAATCATAAGGAAATTTCTGCTTTGTTTAAGGTAACATGATGGATACGTCCAATGTTGTATAATGGGCCTATCTAATGTTTTTGAGGTTTGAAGTTTGGTCATACCCTGCCTAATTAATCTTAGCTGAAGTTCATGTCAAGTTCATTATTGAAAATTGTTATTAAGTTAGGACATCACCAACTTGTTGTTGAGCGCATGTAAGGTTGCTAACAGTAGAGTTCTGAGTGAGTTCCACTAAGACCTGAAAATCCAATTCAATTTGCATCAAACTCCACTGAAAAGTTTGTTTAAATTAACAGGAATATAGGTTTTGATGGAACACGTGATCTCTTGCAAGCATCACCTAACTCTTACCAAAGGAGTAACTGCTTTATTTATGTTATTTATCAAGTATATGAATAGATAGCAATGTCACACTCAAATCTAATTTTGAGGAGTAACAGCTTTATTTATGTTATTTATCAATTATATGAATAGATAGCAATGTCACACTCAAATCTAATTTTGAACAAGAAATTGTTAAACTTGAGATCAACTCGAATGCTCGAGCCAACCATTCTTGCCCTTAAGTTGTGTTGAGTAGGTTCCACCACCCATTTTCGGTTCAACAAAAAGCTTGGGTGAGTAGGTGACATTTTTTGTGTTTCTATCATTCTTATCAGCTCTAGTTATTTGTAACGTGCTTCTTTAAAGCTGATAGAAATACAGTTTCTTTGTCAAAAAAAGTTGCATTTTAATTGCTTGCAATTTTTGTGGTCGTCATCCCTTGTATTTTGAGGTTGGGCTTACGAATCCTTCTTCTATTTTAATTCATGCTGCATGTGGCATTAAGTCTTGCTTTCTGGAAACCTTCTTTACAACTTTTAAGTGTATAACCCTCTGAATACCTCTTTTTGTTCCCATTTGTTCCACATGTGTTTCATTTCCTTGTCTAATTGCTGCATCTATTGTTCTATTGTGAACATCCTTAATGAATAATATTAGCCAGTGTTGTATGCTTAAATTTTTAAAATATTATTTGATGATCTAACTTAAATATTTAATTATAGGGGAATTTACATACGTAATAGTGTAATCCACCTTTTCATACATAGGTTAGGTTGCTTACCATGTAAAAATCAAAATTTGGGTGTGCGATAAGTAAATGCATAAAAATTGGGTGTTATGTATGCAAATTTTCCTTAAGTATATTTTGTAGACCTGATAACAAATACTACTATCTTTTGTTATAATTTTTGATCTGCTACGCAAGCATCTAAACTAAAACAAGAAATACTATTTGAGTTTTCTGATTTACTTTTCATCTGTTAAATTTTTCTTTTGAATTGGGAAAATGCTGTTGTCAATGTCATGGATTTATTTTGTTGAGTATTCTATCATACGAAGATGCTTGCATTGAAGCTTATAGAAAGATATTTGAACATTGCATTGTCAGTCCATTAAAATGATACTTTTCTTTTTTTCATAATTATTGTTTCTGCTTTTTTTAGGTATGGGATGCAACAGCAGCTGATCCAAAGCTGCTTGTATTTCTGAAGTCATATCGGAACACTGTACCTGTACCACGACATTGGTGTCAAAAACGAAAATTTCTACAGGTGAGTGATCAGATTTTTTTTATTTATTTGTACTGCCATTTGCATTTTTGGATGAGAGAATTTATGTGTTTTTTTGGAGGGGAATTGACAGTGTGAGAGAAGGTAAAGCCAGGTTACACCCCTCTTATACATTAATGTGGTTATTGCAGGGAACCAGCTATAACAGTCATGGAGCCAGGAGTTGATGGTAATTTTCTGAAGGGGACCATTGAATGGTTTCTCTTTTGCTATAATGCTAGGTGGTGGGGTAGAGGTAGAGAAATACTTTGCTTTTCATGTGAAAGCTGAGATGTGAGATGTATCCCATGGCCTATTAAAATTCGGGATATGAAGTTGCTGTTGTTGATATAATTTTACAAAAATTGCTCCTAGAGTCTGCCTTAGAAAGTTAAAAGCTTTGTCGATCAAGCTAAGACTGAATCATTTCCTTTTGGCTTTGCAGATTTTGTGGGCTGTGACACCTCCTATATAGTTTTAACTTGGCGTCCATTTGACTAGATTCTGCTAAGATACTTAGTAGCATTATCCAGTTTTTCTTAAATTCTATTTAGATTTCATTTATATTCATTTTTTGCAGGGCAAGCGTGGTATTGAGAAACAACCATTTCAACTTCCTGACTTCATTGCTGCAACTGGAATCGAAAAGATAAGACAGGTAATCTAATTTTTAATTAAATGAATTTTCTAATGTCATTGTATTATTAATTCTATTTCTACCATCATCCTCTTTCAGTTTAAGTATTCACTGTGGCCAGTGTTACAAACGTTTCTCTTGTATTTCTTCATAGGCATACATTGAGAAAGAGGATAGCAAGAAATTGAAGCAAAAGCAACGCGAACGCATGCAACCGAAGATGGGAAAGATGGACATTGATTATCAGGTTAGGTTACATTTTTTTTTCCCATTTCTACCATGCATTTATAAAATTTCTTTTTCTGGGATGGGTGGTGGGGGTGGGGGAAGTGTATTTGGGGCCCGGGTATGGGTTTGGGGTTGGTTTGTTTGTGAATAATGCCAACTAGCATGTGCTAATGAACTCTATTTTGCTCTAACTTATTTCGCCTTGTTTTTTGATTTTCCTCACCTTCCATGCAGTTAATAGTTAACTTAAATATCTGAAATTGACTATTCCTTTTTTCATTAAGCATTAACTCTACCTTTTACCTGTGAAACTGATTAGAAATCTTAAAAATAATTCATCTTAACTTTAGAGCTTTGCTTTTTTCCAGGTTCTTCATGACGCCTTCTTCAAATACCAAACTAAACCAAAACTAACAGCACATGGTGATCTCTATCATGAAGGAAAAGAATTTGAGGTAATATTACTGTTCAACCCTTTTTAGCGTTTGAATATTACACTTGAACTTTCACCTAAAAGCTGAGCAAAAACAAACATATTAAAGCTAAATTCTAAACATTTTTCATTTTTCCATTCTACAGTTTTAAACTCAAATACTAATCAAGTTACTGCTACTACTTGTATGCTTGATAATGAGAATCGAGTTATTTGATTTACTTTTTATACTTTTGTTTCTATTATAGGTTGACTATTGATGAAAATAAAATAGTAAAAAATTTATAAAAATTTTGTAGTGTTTATTATTAGGAAATTTCTACTTAGGCCTTTATATAAATATTAATTACCCAATAAGTGTTATCTTATTTTTAAGCCTATTAGAACTTGTGATCTAATTTAGGAATATTTATTATTTGATTTTTGAACTATCTCAATTTATATGAATTTTATTTTTCATAGATATTAAGTATTTCCTTTTATTTTTATGATATGCTAAAATAAAATAAATTCAAGTATAAATAAGGTTATGATGTGCATTCTAAAGTGTTTGTTTTCACTTTTTTTTTTCCGACATCCCATCTTGAGCGAAAAGAAGACTATCAAAAACATTGTTTTAGATGCGAAGTTTGACAATTTTGTTTTTTTTTTCAATGGATTTGAATACTTTTCAATTAAATCTTCTTGATAATTTTGTTAGGACATTCGAGTTCTAATTAAATCATCTAAATGATTTAATGTGAGATTTGAGTGCTTGAATTTATTTTACCCGTTCAATTGTTTCTAAAATTTATTGGGAAGTTATGGATGTATGCTTTAGATTGGATATTTTTGTCAATGTACCTACCATACCTAAACTTGATGTGAACTCTAAAAGAACTTGTGAGCTTGGTTTGATTATCCTCTTTGCTCTGCTGGAGTTTCAAGAAGGATGAAAGCATATGTAGATTTAATTGAATACTTTTCAATTAAATCTTCTTGATTATTTTGTTAGGACATTCAAGTTCTAATTAAATCATCTAAATGATTTAATGTGAGATTTGAGTGCTTGAATTTATTTTACCCGTTCAATTGTTTCTAAAATTTATTGGGAAGTTATGGATGTATGCTTTAGATTGGATATTTTTGTCAATGTACCTACCATACCTAAACTTGATGTGAACTCTAAAAGAACTTGTGAGCTTGGTTTGATTATCCTCTTTGCTCTGCTGGAGTTTCAAGAAGGATGAAAGCATATGTAGTTTTTAAAGCTGGTTAGAATAATATCTTAGAGACTTTCACTAAATAGAAAACAAGTTACCCTTCAATAAAAAAAGAAGGTAAGTTGGCTAGGGTTTATTTTAGTTATGGGAGATGAATTCATAGGCACAAACTTCCATGGTTTATTATTTTGCAAGCATTATGCTTGTGAATACTCTCAATCAAGAATGTTACTATGCTTTGTACGATGGTTAGTAGTTCAACATTATTGGGTGAATGGATGAGTATAGATAATTTACACAATTATGTCATTTCAAGTTGATATGGTGGACCAAGTCTATGAATGACCGATAATCAAGTGGTCATATCATTGGGGGAGTTTGATTAACAACCTTGCTCCTATCCAAAAACTCCCAAGGTAGGTGGGTATACAAAAGGACGCTTATGCTATCTATGTGAGGTTCAAAGATTTAAAGATGAATAAAAAAATACTCAAAGAGTTTCAACATCATTGATAATGGTTACAGATGTTAGCTGTGACTAGTTCAACAATCAGGCTTGGTCGATTTATATTGAGATTGGTTCAAGTTACAAAATCTCTCCAAGTACAATCATAATTGTTAATACATGATTGCTCTTGCTTTGTCTTTTGTTTAAAGACATGACATAGGTTACATGATCAGTTCGAAGTTTCTCCCAATGCAGTTATAGATCTTAGTATGTGAATTTCGAAGCCACCATTAGGGGATACCTTAAATAGTATGGGTGAATTGGATTAATGTTGTGAGGCAATACACCTTTTTAAGTCAAAGCCCATATCAAACATTTGATTCAATGTAGATCTCCAATATTCATCCCGTAAGATTGTAAGGTGATCAAACTATATTGTAGAGAACATCTTATCGTATACACAAGTTGCATTGAATTAGAAGCCTTGAATTTTGGTTTGGAGTACAACATAAGTAAGCATATGGATGGTGTAAAGTTATTTATCTAGATGAGGATGTTGCTCAAGTTGGAGTTTCGTTCGTGGATCTCAAATGATACGAACATGGGCTAACTTGGATAGGTTTAGTTCAATTCGGTCAATTAGGATCAATTGGCGTAAGTGTCAAGCTAAGTTATCCAATTGATTGAATTACATGCTTGATTTGCTAATTGAAGGACCATTCAAATTAACATGTTTTGATTGAACTCACTAAGATCAACTAGTCAATTAGCACATTGATTAATTAATAAGGATCAATTGGAAGTTATTAAGTCCTTGTTAGATTTGATTGGCTCTATCAGGTCATTCATGGCCAAATTAGTCAATCTAGATTATGGTAGTCTAATCATGGTTTAAAGTGGGTCAACCTTGGTTCATTTGGTTTATTTTGATTAATTAGTTCAATTGGGACTGACGTGTGGCCAGCTCAGGCTGGTAAGAATCAATTTGGGCCAATTTAGCTCACTTGGGCCTAATTGTACTCATTAAGTAGGTCAAAGGATTGATCAATTTGATTGGATTGATTGATTTGATTGAAACCAATTGAAGCCGCGTCAAGTTTAATATATCTATTTTGGTCGGTCAGGAATGGCCTGATTGATTGGAATGCGATCAGTTCAAATGAGACCGAACAAAGTTGATCAAGTGAGCTCAACATATTTGCCTGATCAACTTTGTGCTGAGTCAAATGGGCAGGGTCAATAATTGTTGATTGGGTTGGGATTTTTATTTGGCCATGCGTGATTGTATGTCGTGCGACGATAGCAATCAATCTAGGCGACTTGTTGGGCTTGCGTGGTTGCAACTCTGTAAATTTGATTGTAAAACAACTATATGAAAAGTTGTTTTCTGACATTATGATGTAATTTCTTTAAAATAGAGTTAGAATTATAAAATCATGAATTGAGAAACCACAAAACAATACTGCACTCTCGATGGAAGATGATGAGGTTGGTGATGGAATGTTGTTTTGGACAATAAATTTTTCCAAAGCACAGTAGAAATGTTATTAGTGAGCTTTGGAAACTGAAGTTGAGAAATGATGTCCTTGGAAGGCCCTTAGCGTGCCTATGACCTTTTTAGAGTTCAACACTCTATGATAGGGCGTCGGTTTCGGTGCATTTTATTCTGGGTGATTTACATACATACCCAACTGTTCTGTCTTTATATATATTTAACCTAAACTTCACTATTTTTTTACATAACATCTAAATCTAACATTTTAAAAATACAACTGGTATTGAATTTTTAAAGATAAAGTACACCTTTTCATACATAAGTTTTGACTTGACTGAAAAACTGAAGTACTATATAAGAAAATATCAAACTTTAGTCGTTAGCTATAAAAATACATAAGAATTGTGTGATATGCCTGTAAATCTCTTTTGTTTTATATATTTGAACCTGCATGCATATTGGGCACCACATTTTGCTATCTCCATGCTTTTATTTTGTTCTCAGGCTGAGGATGATCTGTTTGATTGTGCATAACTTCTGCAATTTGACAGGTTAAACTAAGGGAAATGAAACCAGGAATGTTGTCTCATGAACTTAAGGAAGCTCTTGGCATGCCTGAGGGTGCTCCACCACCGTGGCTTATTAATATGCAGGTAATGTTTTCAAGCTTTTGTTGTTATACTAATGTAAATCCCTTTCTTACACCTTAACTAACAAAAAGTTGCTTTTCAGAGATATGGTCCCCCACCATCGTATCCCCAATTGAAAATTCCAGGATTAAACGCCCCAATTCCTCCTGGAGCCAGTTTCGGTTATCATCCCGGTGGTTGGGGTAAACCTCCTGTAGATGAGGCGAGTCTGAAGAGCCTATATGGATCTTTTCTCAGTTTTCATGTTTTAAGGCCATTTACTTACATACAACCCAACATATCCGACACCTAAAGTTTACTTTTACATTTATACCACCCAAATCTTTGATATTACATAAAAAATACTACTATTTTGACTTTTAAAAAGTGAGGTACACATTTTCATGCATAGGTAAGGTGGCATACATGTGAAAATTGAAGTTTAGGTGTTAGATATCTAAATGCACAGGGGAATTAAGCAGTATATATGTAAACCTTCCTTTATCAAACAGTTTGTATTTTGCCTTATATATATTTTATTGGCTTTGACAGTTTGGACGCCCGTTATATGGGGATGTTTTTGGGGTTCAACAACAAGATCAACCTAATTATGAGGTAAATTCCAACTTTTATATTTTTATGGCTATTGGAAAAAAATGTCAATTTAGTGCCAATATTCTTTTAATGGGGGCTGAACTAGTTTTCTCTGGTGACTATTAAATGAGTCTGGGACTAATCTGACACTTTTATACATTCTGGGACTAAAATGGCTAGGGAACTATTATGGCACTTTACCTGATCATTTAATGTAACTCATCTTTGTTTCTAATTATATTTCTGCTGAAGCTCAACTATAGCTCACTGTCTTTATTAGTCTTAAAGTGGTACTTAATTTTCGTTCAACCTCAATTTCTTAGGAAGAACCCGTTGATCGCTCTAAACACTGGGGAGATTTGGAAGAGGAAGAAGAGGAAGAGGAGGAACTGGAAGAAGAGATCGAAGAAGAGGAGATGGAAGATGGCATTCAATCAGTTGATAGCCTTTCAAGGTGCTTTGCTTTTGCTTTACATAACTGTGGCTGTTTTTAAGTTGAATTTCTATCATAATCTATTGCTGATCTTTGTTATTTTACAGCACTCCTACTGGTGTAGAAACTCCTGATGTGATTGACCTCCGCAAGCAACAGAGAAAAGAACCAGAAAAGGAAAAACCTTTGTACCAAGTAATGCAATTGGTTTAGCATGATTTTCTTCATCGTTTATGTCATTCGTAGCGAGCATGCTGAGTTTTTTTTTTATTTGAAGGTTCTGGAAGAAAAAGAAGAAAGGATTGCTCCTGGGACTTTGCTTGGAACAAGTCACACGTATGTGCTTTTGTTGCTACTGTTTATTATTACCTGTTGAATAATTAAATTTGTGTTTTAAATATGGTTTGATTGCATTTGAAGATAGATTATGTTGTGCCATTAACTCCTTTGGTGATTGTTCTCTTGTATGAAATCCAGATATGTGCTTGGAACTCAAGAGAAAGCAGCTGCTAAAAGGGTGAGTATGCGTTATTTGGACCATTACCTTTATTTTTCCTTAAAAAAAGTTATTTAACAATCTATACGATTGCAGAAAGGTTGTGAATATGGAATTCTACTAGCGTCCTTCTAGAATATAGAGATATCCATAAAATCCATTATAAATAGTTTTTATCAACCTTTTTTGTTTAATTGTAATGCATATAGTTCAGTTGATGAAAGGAAGGCCGTGTAATTTAGAAATCCTAATGTTTCATAAAATAATAGTTTTGTTTAGCCATTTTGAATGTGAAAAATATGTTATCATTTTTTTTTTAAGGATTTTGAAAATATTTGCAATGTTTGAAATCATTACATCATCTAAGTAAAAAAGGTTTATAATAAATTTCATCATTTTTCAAAATTTCTAACTTCAACTAACCAATTCAGCCGCTAGGCAAAGCAATTTCAGAGAAAACGATAAATTAAGGTGGTGTTTGGAATCAAATTCTGGATTTAACAAACTAATTTCTAACCATTACTAATCAAATCAGCCCCAAAAGCAAAATTATTTAAGAGAAGCTGTAAATTAACCAGCCATTGTGTGTTTTTCTGGTTCCTTCAGGTTGATCTTCTTCGTGGACAGAAATCAGACAAAGTTGATGTCACCATACAACCAGAGGAGCTGGAAGTCATGGATGACGTTTTGGCTGCCAAGTATGGCAGAATTTCTCATAGCTATATCTATTTGTTTTTTTTTTTTTTTTTTTTTTGGGGGGGGGTGGGGGGGGAAGAGATTTACATACATACCCCTCAATTCTTATGTATTTACATATCCACACCTATACTTTAATTTTTACATCCGTACCATCTTTATGCATGAAAAAGGTGTATTTTACTTGTTTATAATTTAAAATCAAGATTTCTTTTGTTGTGAAAGGAAAATTTTGGGTGTTATAATGTACAAAACAAAATTTAGGTGTCTAGATATGTAACTACATATGGAATTTGGTGGTATGTTGGTAAATGCGCTTTTGTTTTAATGATCCGTTCATATTTTATTTTGATCTGATTTGCAAATATCAAATTACGCAGGTATGAGGAAGCCCGTGAAGAGGAGAAACTGAGGAACCAGAAGGAAGACTTCAGCGACATGGTTGCCGAGGTTCGCTTTCTATCAAAAACATATTTTCCATCCATTTTACAACCTTTATAATGTTTTGTTTCTTTCTATGTTATCATATAATAATAATGCATCGATATTTTTTTCAGGCTGAGAAAAAGAGGAAGCGAAAAATGCAGGAAAAGGAAGGGAAGTCTAAGAAGAGGGATTTCAAATTCTAAAGCATACTTTTGTACACATAACCTCTTGAAGCCGTTGGATTTTTTTAAGAAATTATAAGACTAAGGCTTTGACAAAGCAGGTTAGCAGCTGTTTGACAAATTCTATATTCTGCTTTTATTTGGGAGAACCGTCTTATAGCTGCTATAGCACAGATCCAGATTTAATCCAGACATTACTGTTTTTTATATGGAATGTGCATCTTAAATTCCAATGTAGAAATTGTTTTTTGCGGGTTTAACTGTTACTTTGTTTCCTGAAGGGTATGAGACTTTTTAGGAGCATTTCCATACGGCACCATACAATTTTAATGTATTTACATATCTAGCACCTTATATTTACATATACAGCAGTCCAATATATAACATTTATATCAAAAATATCATTATTGTCAACATGATGATGATGATTATTATTATTTTGATTATGATTATAATTATTAGTTACTATTACTAATATTATTATTACTAGTATTATTACTACTATTACTACTATTATTATTACTAGTATTATTACTACTATTACTACTACTACTGTTACTACTATTATTACTATTAGTATTACTACTATTACCACCACTACTACTATTATTACTACTATTATTACTACTACTATTACTACTACTATTACTACTACTATTACTACTATTACTATTATTATTATTACCACTACTATACTTTTATTACAACAACTACTATTACTATTACTACTACCACTATTATTAACATTAGTACTACTATTGCTATTACTACTACTATTACCACTACTACTATTACTATTAATACTATTACAACTACTACTATTACTACTACTACTACTACTGCTA
>NEWO01000029.1:550419-572049 GCA_003013225.1 Phalaenopsis aphrodite
TCTGGGACGGCTACGGCAGCGAAGTATGACATGGAGCGGTGGGGAGCAATGTGGAAAGAGGACGAAGTGTTAGAAGGCGGAAACTACACAAAAAACAGCCAAGGAGGGCAGTTCCCAGGCGACAACAGCAGGTACAAACGGCGGTAGTAAAGAAATGAATGCGGAGGCGGGGAAAGTCGAGGATAAGCACCATCCCGAAATAAGAAACAACTGAAGCACTACTCGCCCTTAAAAACAGCCGAAGAAAAAGAAAACTTAGATGTTGAAGGCTGTTCGGATAAAAAAACATAAGCAAAACTCCAATCAAAACTCTAATTCAACACATATATAGGAAAAACTAGAAAAGAATGAAAAGAAAGAAGGAAACTCGCCAAAAATTGGAAAAGAATAAAAAATGAGCCACTTGGTTTGGCTCTGTGCAATTCGTGTGAACCGGCGCATGGGCTTTCGGCTCCTATAGTAGGAGCAGCCCGCGTCAACCACCTTTACAAAAAGTTGCAACTACTCCAAAAGAACCCTAAATCACCATTGTTCAACTGCAACGCTTAACCATCAGAATAACATGTTTGAGTGGTTGAATCCTAATTTCCGTTGAAACCTTATCACCCGAAAGTTAGATTTCATTATTGGGTTTTATTGGAATATTTGTCTTTCATTCGTATATTTGCATTTTCGAAATAGTGTTCACAGCAAGAGCCACTTGTTGTAGTCAAAGTCAGGAGAGGATTCTGAAGATTTCTCTTATTGTGAGAGCCCTTTGAAGAATTAAAAAAAAAATCTTTACTAATTGGTAGAACCTTCTAAACTTCCTCAAGATGCAAATGCGAACCGATACGGTATGGACAAGAAAAAAAGAAAATAAAAACATAAATTCAATCAGATACGCATGCACTCTATATTTTCCATTTTCACATTTTACCACACCAAGAAACTGTAGTACATCATCATTCATAATTTCCATGGCATTCCAGTTATTAATAGCTTTAACGGAGTCATACAGATTCTATTGAAAACAAAAATCTCACCATTAAAACCATATCCCAGAATTAAATATAAAATAGAAACGTGATCAAGTAGATGTATTCAAAGAAAGAATTAAGAAAAATGTTGGATAGCAATTTTTTTAAACAAAGTGAAGACGATTGTTTAGACACAATTGTGCAACCGGACCAGTGAAAGTAAACTAATCTTAATTATGGCTAGATGAACAAAGTTAGGAATTAATTACTGAAAAAATTCTATGAAAACATGTAGACTAATAATATTACTAGAGCAAAATAAGGAAAAAGACCTTACCAGTTCCCAGGCTTCAATATTTATCTCCACATTTTTATGAAGAAATATGCTGTTCAAAAACAGCGCAATATAAGTAATACAAAAGATATAATCATAGGCCACCGGTAATAAAACACAGCATATCTTTAACTTGATATATCTTCACATTGAGAAAAAACTAGTGCTGGGCTATAAATGATCCAAGAGACGCTCAAGCAAGTCTTCCAGGTATGAATATATGTCAGATGACTTAAAAACAAAGGGGCCGTATGGGATCATTTTTGTCTTTTGTTTATTGGTTTTTGTTGTTCATTTTTATTGGGTTTTGTTTATTTTTTTATTTGAAATAAAATGTGTTTGGTTGTAAAGATTGTTTTTAAAAATACTCAAAACACACAACTGTTTTTAAAAACAAGTTGATTTTTTTAAAAAAATACAAAATCAAAAAATGTGAAAATAAACTAAAAAAAGACATTGTTTTAAACAAAATAAAAAATATAGAATAAAACAGAACATAAAATTGATGTGAAAGGGCCCCTCAATAAATTTCAAGGTCTGATCTAGTTCTCAGTAATTATGGCTACAGATAATCCCTCTCATAAAAAATGATTTAATGCAACAGATTGTTGGACCAAATATGTGTGATTAAGAAGATTTCTCGAATTGTAGTATTATTTTACCATTGTAAGATACGGAAATTAAGCTTTTTTTTTTACTTTAGTCAGATGTGAAATTAAGGAATTTGCATCTTAAATTGAATTATGGAAGCTCAAAGTTTTTCATGTTCTGGTCCTAAAAGTACAGCACAGAAGCAGTAGTTGCTTGCATTGCGCCATTCTATCCATAAAGATTTTATGTATATCATCATCAAAAGCTTCACCAATTTACTTTTGCAATTTAGATAGTATGGAATAGGAGAGAATGTGGAGAAGAAGAAAAACATTAATGCATTTGGGGAAGTCGCGAACTGATGGTTAGAAGGGAGTCAATAGATATTTTAAACATGACAGAGATTTCAAAATTGAGAACAACTCCATCAAAATCAGCCATCTTTAACCTCAATCCTATAATAAACAGATTCAAAGTATATGCAAAAGAAAAAGAAAAGAACTATTTTCTTGATTTGGTAATTCCGTGTGGGTGTAAAAACCTTGAAAGAATGTAATAGCAGGAAAACATATTTAGAACAAATGTTTGGGTGACATGTACAGGAGTATTATGAATTTAACAATATAGTTTGCACACCAAAGAACATCTAAATCTTACAGAGCATATGAAACTATCACAATTTACATTGTCATAAATTCCTGGCATCAGCAATGTAAGTAGGGAAATGTATATAGAGGAAACTCAGACGATAAGTTATAGGTTAACAATAATGCCATGCACAAAAGTATACATTTTAATCATCTGTTTTTTAAATAGGGTTAGAATATGAGAACCAAATAAATCCTCTTTTCAATTTTGATTTTCAAACTTGGAAGATGGATCATAGTAATGCTTTTGTTTTTGTTAGTTGTAGACTTTCAGAAAAATTTTATTTCATTTATTTTATGACATGGTGCACATAACAGGATAAGCTCCTGTCAGGACAATAATAGTTTATAAACAATAAACACGTACAATAGCAATAACACTTTTAAAATGATTCAGGCAGACGATGCTGTTAAATGTTTGATCCTCAACATTGATCATCCTTATTACCATTTTAGCTGTTATTTTTTAGGGGCATTTGCATACATACCACCCAATTCCCATGAATTTACATATCTAACTCCTAAACTTTAATTTTTATATGTATAACATCCAAATCTTTCCTATCACATAAAAAATATCACTCTTTTTTAACTTTTAAAAAATGAAACACACCTTATGCATAGGCAAGTTGGTATACAACAACAACAACCGCAAGCCTTTATCCCACTAGGTAAGTTGGTATGTATGTTAAAATTAAAATTTGGGTGGTAGATATGCAAATACATAACAATTCCTTGGTATGTATGTAAGTCTTCCTATTTTTTAACTATGCATGAATCTATGCATGAAGAGAAGACAATTTTTTTAATATAAAAAGAGTTGCATGGGCAGCTTAGTAGAATGATCGTTAACAAATTTCTTTTTGAACAAGAAAAAATATTTGCATCCCTACAGAAGAAACAGATTCCATCACAAAATAAATAGCAATAATGACCCAAATCAGTAAAACTTACTGTTCTAAAATATGCAAGTGTAATGAATATCAACTAACCATATTCCATTGTGAACATCACGGTGATTTGGATGGCCCGAAACTCCATAGTTATCAAATGAAATTAACTAGAGAGAAAAAAGCAATGCAAGTTACTAGCAAAAATTCCTTATAAGTGAAGATGCCTGAAAAAAACTGACACAGAGAGAAAGAGAAGAGTTTAAGTCTGGGACCGTTTACATCCATACCACCCAATTCTTAATGTATTTACATATCTAACACCCAAACTTCGACTTTTAAATTAATACCACATAAATATTACATCGAAAAGATCACTATTTAAACTTTTTAAAAGTGATACGCCTTTTCAAGCATAGGTCAGGTGGCATATAGGTAAAAATTGAAGTTTAGGTGTTAGATATATAATTACAAAGGAATTGAGTGGTATGTAGGTAAAAATTGAAGTTTAGGTCAAGCATAGGTCAGGTGGCATATAGGTAAAAATTGAAGTTTAGGTGTTAGATATATAATTACAAAGGAATTGAGTAGTATGTATGTAAATCTTCCATAATTTTAATGATTGAAAGTTTGTCAGTTGTAAACCTGCATTTTTTTTTTTTTTAAATGTAAAACTCCTATTAAAAGGCAAGTAAAAATCTGCCTGGTGGTCGCTAGAGGCATGGGAAGGAATGTTTTGTTTAAGAAACTAAGAAGCTATTTAGTTACCTGGATTCAAAGTGCATCTTTTGAGAATGTATGGTTAAGTAAATTAAGAATATTTTTATTTTTTCCAAGCTATTTGCTTCTTGTAAAGCATATGGAGAGGAACAATTTTCCCATTTGGTTGCTGTAAAGTTCTAAGTAAGGCTACCACTGAAATGCAATGATAAGATTGCCTACTGATTGTTCAAGCGAATTTTTCCCGATTGAAAAGCAACTGGTCATTGTGGTTGGCACAAGTGGCAATAATAGGTAAAAGGTTTATTGGTGTGTTTTACTACAACGAGGGATGAAATAACTAAATGAGCGACGAAGGCAATGGGAGCAATAGATCTCAATCTTGGAAAGGGACGATGATAGATTGAGTTGAGCTCTTAAAGACTTGATAGTTAGGCAATCATGTTCTAAAAGTCACAGGTGAAACTCGAAAAGAGTCACGCGAGGATTTTTCAAGAGCAAAGGACTACCACAATGCAAACTAATAGCACCCAATTTTTTCCTTTTTTGAGAGGGGGAGGTATCTTTTGTTGCATTTCAAATTTAACAGAAGCTTTATTTCGTACCAATCACTTCGAAAAAAAATCCCATTACACACCTAATATATGTAACCAAACGATCCCAAAAACATATTACCATTCACATAAAATAATTTTAGAAAAATAAAACTATCCATGCAAAACATTGCTTTAAATTTCAAGCAACGAACCTCTTACCATTCTTTCATATGTTCATATTAGTATAGTAACAAAAAAATATTATGCTTATTTTATTTATTTTTGAGATTACTCGAAAAAAAAAAAAAATTATCTATATGAAAATTTCAGTTTTAATCAATAGCAATATAAATATAGACTATGGAAACCATCAGATTTGTTCAAACTAAGGCTTTTATGCGTGGAATCTACTTTTATTCAAGCACCCCAAAAAAAATCCATCTTACAATATAAATAATTTAAAACACATGAAACACAAGAAAGAGTAGGCATTACCAAACTTCTAGCAAAATTCCAATGCTCAATAGCCTCTGTTTAGAATTATAGGGCTGAAAACTAAATATGGAAAGCATTTTCCAAGAAAACAATTGGAAAAATGCAAGCCATTAGCCAAACTTTGTTTACTGTAAAATGTACTCTTAGTTCTCTAACAAACAACAATCAGCCACATGTTATTTATTTCTTTAAATTGCTATAGTTTCTTATCGCTCTAGGAGAAAGGTTAAAAATTAAATATAAAATTGTGATTTGCATACATACCTTGGATTAAAAATCACAAGTTATATCTCTAGAGACAAAATGACAACCTTTTTTTTTTTGTTTTGAAATATAAAATGACAAAACTTAGATGACACGATTGTTGACCTCATTTTTAGGTCACATGCAGCTTCCGAAGTCATATGGAGCTTCCAGAAAGGTCACAATGTCTTTGAACCCTAAAAGCAACACACTTGCCCCTTTCTAGCCTGACGTGGTCCGTGGCGTGACCCCGCCCCCAATCCTATGGCCTTTGTCCACGGATTCTCATCCCAACTGCCCATTTGATCGGACGGCTAAAAACATCTGACAACCGTCGACGATTGTGGAAACCACCAAAGTAATCCAGACCCCATCTAATTGATGGCTCAGGACAGCCGTCGCTGCCTATAAAAGGTGGTTGTTCATCCCAATCGAGGGTTTGATGTGTGTTCTCAGTGTTGTATGTGCTTGGTGCACTACGTGCTTGCTCTGGAGGTTTGAAGTAATCGGTGAAGGAACCTCCAAACAGTGAACATTTCTTCTTCTCATAGTGCCTTCTTTAATCTACGGTCTCCGGTCAGCCACAATTTTGTAAGTCTTTCCTCTTTTCCTTTTTTTTTTTAATTTAAGTGTTTTAATTTAAGTATTTGAGTTTAAAATATAATTTACGTCAACTCAATAGTCTTGAATTAAGCTTGGGTTTGAGTTCGACTCAGGTCGACCAGAACCACACCTAATTCTAGTCCAAACAACTTAACCCAAGACCTAAAACCCAACCCAGACCTGACCAAGATCAGGTCTAGCCCAACCTAACCCAAGTTTGACCCCAGACTTGACCCTATTTAGACCCAACCTAGCTCAGGTCTAGCCCAACATAACCCAAACCCTAAAACCTAACCAAAGCCTGACCCAACCCAAACCTGACCCAATTAGACCCAACCTAGCTCAAATTTAACCCAAATTTACCCGGGTCAACCGAAGTCAACCTGGATAAACCCAAGTCAACTCGGGTCAACCCAAGTCAACTTGGGTCAACCCAAATCAAACCCAAACCTATCCGGGTCAGCCCAAGTCAACCCGTGTCAATCCAATTCTAGCATTAAACTATTTGGGTCAACCCAAACCAGACATAAGCCTGCCCAGGTCAATCCAGCTCAGCCCAGGTTAATCCTAAACTCACCCACAGCTAACTTAGATCAACCCAAGTCGACCCAGTTTAAAACTGAACTACCCTAAATCAACCCAAATCTAATCCAAGGCTATAGTTATTTTATGCATGTCTCCATGTTTTACTGTGTTATTTCATATTCTTTTATGTTATTGTATGTCTTTCATGTTCTATTACGTGTCTATTATGTTTCTCAAGTTTAAAAACAAACAAAACAGCAACAAAAATTGAAAATAAAAATAAAAACAAGAACAAAAAATGGAAGCCCCTTCCATGGGACTTTCTTCTCAAACAAAAATATAAAAATAACAAACTTCAAAACTTAGAAAACCTTGATTATCCAACATGACTGACAAGATCTAGGAATTGAAACAAATGATTAATTGAATATTGAACTTCAAATTATAATTAAAATACACCAAGATAAATAACTAAAACAGAACCTAGGCAGATTCTACATGAACCCTAACGTAGCCACTATAACTCAGGGTTATACACCTACCCTAGGTTAGTCTGAGTATATAAGTCTATCATAGCTTACGTACCTAGCTAGAATTAAGGACTAGGACATACAAAACACATAAACATGCCCCCGGAGACGAAAGGGAATACCTTAGAAGAATGTAACTTTTGGTTACTGATGAAGATATTTTAACCTCCTTGAGTCTATGAATCCCTTCAACTACGGCATTTAAGGGGAATTCCTTTGTTGAGGCTGGTTATAGTTGAAGGATACCAATTTTCTCAGAACGTCGGAAAGCATGGGCATCTTGACCAGGTAAATCATTCTCAGTGTCTAGGTTAGTCCACATGTTAGGCTTCTTTATAGAGTTTAGGTTCGACTTTCCATCTATAAATTTTCCTACCTTACTCTATAATATAGGGCTTCTGATTAATTCATGTCTATCATTTTAAATATCAATGATTCACCTGTAAAACCTACTAATCAGCTCAAAGAGCATTTTAATCCTTTCAAACCATCTTTTGGATATGAAACCAACTTTACTAGATAATCAAGCTTTTCTACCCCTTTGAGCTCAAATCATTTAAATCCTTTCATAATTCGACTCATTACATTAATCAAGAGTTTTCTTAAGGGTTCATGACCATAAGGATGTAATTAACTACAAGAACTTGCCTTTGTAGGAAGCAAGGCCCCATAATTAAAATAAACATTATCTTACACCTGTGAGGTAAGGGGAAAAACTGGTTCCCTAGACCAAAAAAATGCTTTCATCATTCAAGTGGCTAGGCCCATTTCTAAGGTAATATTTTGTTCCTTCTGGAGGACAAATTATTCCGCGAAATGACGTGCCCGATCATTTAGTTAGAATGTCTTCCGAAAGGCACTATAATCTCGGCGAATAAAAATTTCCCCACTAATTACCTTTCGATCACTCAAGATAGATGTCAACGATAGCATATTACAAATTTTATAGTTGAATCAATTTTGTTGTGTGATAAATCTGCTAATTGCATTAAGAAAATCACCATAAAAGTTCTAAGAAAGCTTATAAATAGGTTGTATAACCACAAATTTGTTGAATTGAAGTGATACAAAAGATTATCAGATAAATAGAAAATTAAGCAAATGACAAAAATGAATACCACTTACACAACAACACTTGCTAGTAAGCATGCAACAACAATAACAACAACAAGTCTTTATCAAACTAAGTGAGGTGGGCTACATGAATCTTTTTACTCCATTGTTTCCTATTGACTGTCCTATCTTCATTTAATTCTAATAAATTTAGATCATTTTTTATACAACATGCACAAGTTTTTTTAGATCTACCTTTACCTTTCTTAAAATGAGTCAAATCTAAAACATCAACTATCCTAAATGGATCCTCAGACGATCGATGTTTAATGTGACCAAACCATCTAAGACGAGTTTCTCTAATCTTGTCTGCCACTAGAGCTACACTAACCCTTTCAACGATATATATTTTTTCTCTAAGTGTAAAACCACACATCCATCTAAGCATTCTATCTCGGCAACACTAAACTTAGTTTTATGCTTACATTTTATAGGCCAACATTATGCGTCATAAAGCATTGCAGGTCTCACTACTATCTTATAAAACTTTCCTTTAAGTCTAAGCGGTACTTTTCTATGAGACAATAGGCTTGATGCATTCCTCCACTTCAACCATCCAACTTGATTTCTAATAATAACATCCCCTATCACCATCACCTTAAACAAGAAACCTGAGATATCTAAAATGTTCAATCTTTTAATGACTTGATCACTCATTGTTACAATCCCACCACTATATCTACTACTACTAAAATTATATTCCATGTAATCAGCTTTAGATCTACTCGAATGAAAGCCTTTAGACTCTAAAGTTAACCTCCATAATTTAAGTTTCTTTTGAACTCCTCTTAGTCTTATCCACAAGAATGATATCATATGTAGATCCTCCTCATTCTCTATGTACTTCTCCATCAAACCTCTTAATAAATGTCTAGCTTTCATAGTAGACTTGTTAGGGATAAATCCAAGCTAATTTTGAGAAATCTTTGTAGCACGTCTTATCCTATGTTCAACAATTCTCTCTCACAATTTTAATCTATGACACATTAACTTAGTTCCTCTATAACTTGCTAGAAAGCATGAAGAGGATGACAAGCAAAGTTGAAAAAACAAAATCTTGATGATTTGTATAGGCTAGGTATTAAGAAACAAGAAATAATGATGCATCTAGTCTTATGAGTGAAAATAAAAAGATCATAATAACAAATGAATATGCTATAGCATGATGAAAATAATGTTTGATAAATTACATCAGAAGAGCAAAATAAACATAACTATTTAGTATGGCGTTGATTTATCTAAAAAATTAAAGTTGAGTTATCTTTACAAAAGATCATCCAAAAAAAGGTAAGTCCAAATGAGATGCTAATTAAAATAAGAAGTTGTGGGAGATTGGAGAAGTATGATAAACAATTCTTTTCAAAGAAATCTTTAAGGTTGTCGATATGTCAAATGTTTGGAGAAGTATCTTAGTATGTGTGTATGTATCTTTAAGGTTGTGGATATATATATGTATATATGTATGCGTATGTATGTGAATGTATGTATTTGTATGTATACATATCTATGTATGTATGTATGTATATAGATACATGCATAGATATGTATACATACACATACATACATGCACACATACATATACATATATATATATATATATATATATTGAAGTTATGGAGGAGTTTGAAGGAACATAAACTAAAAAAAAACATATTAGTAATAAAAAAAAAACAATTCAGCTTTATACTCCAGAGAGAGAAAAGTATCAACAAGAAAACAAAATATCATGAGCTTCCAATGCAAAAATTTTCATAATTGTCAGCAAAGTGAAATAACAATACATGACAGATAACCATTTCAGATAAGAAAAGGTCTTACTACATCAATACAATGCTTTTTTATTTCTTCTTCAACAAAAGTTGCTAATAATTGATGACTCCATGGCTTGCCAAATCCATCCTATATATTATGGTAGAAGACAGAAATTCATAGGCTGAAAATAAATCATGCAACTCTGATATAGAACAATGAAATTACAAATTTACGGTTAGAAAAAAAATGCCGACCTGCAAATAAGGATGGTCAACTATTTTAACTTGTTGAAGTGGAACCTGCAAAATGTTACGCAGATTAAAAAAATCATTGAATAAATAATAATAATTGGCCTACATTCATGAACTCTCGTGGCGTTTATTTTAGCTTAGCAAAACATCACCTTAAGTGTTGCACAAGCTCGATAAAGTTCTTCCTTACGTAGATTTCCCTTGCCTTCTGCATTACCTAAAAACGTTTGATGCAAAATAAGTTTATGGTCTCTACAATTCGTATGTTTGAATAAATAGCACCAAAATCATAGTGGAAAATCATGTTTTCAAGATGCAAACAAAACCAACTCGCTTACATTCATAGGGTTGCAAGAATAAAAGTTTAAGGGTCTGTTTGGGGCAGCTCATTTGGTGCAGTGGCATTTTGAAAACGCACTTGGCCTGTTTGGGTAAACTGTGTTTTCTAAACGCCGAAAACAACATTTTCACACCGCACATATCTAGGTGCGGTGGCAACTTTCTGACAGCGGTTTGGCTCTTCCAAAAAAATAAAAATTTGTAATAGCCACCGCACCTAGCTTATCGACAGATTATTTTTAATCAATTTATCAGCAAATTATTCAATAAGTTGCAGCTGTCTCAAACAGACCAATTCATCAGCTCTTGAACCCAACTCACATTTTCTTCTGGAGAAACTTAAATTTACTTATACCAAAATAAGTATGATGGTTTTTATATCATAATATGGTTAATATAGACATTATGCTGTAAAGATACAAGTGATGAGTACTTTATGATAAATACAATGATTATTGCTTTCGAACATATGCATATTGTTAATGAAATTAACAAATATGCCTCATATGTCCACCTCTTTATTGTGGATTCAACCTCAAATGGCAAAGTATATATTTCAAGTTTGACACAATCAGTAAGGTCAGCTTCCAATATCCAAAAACCAAGGGAAACCAATGAACTAATCAAATTAATTGCTTAGTAATGAGTAAGCATTAGATCAATTATGTGATCAGGACCAGTATAATTGATCATGAATTAAAAATTTTCAGGCCATTAGAAGCATCAAAAAAAAATTTCCGTAATCATCAAACTTCTTTCTATTTATGGCCGGTCAACAGTATCAACTCAACTGTAGACTGCAATGCATCAGAAAAATCCCACCAGCGATATCCACAGTCTACCATAGGACTTGTCTGAAGCTAGAAAACCGACTAGTTGTCAAGTCTGTAGCTAGAAACTCAGATTTACTAGAAAGTCAACCCAACTTTTTTTTAATACCTGAAACCTATGAATCTTGATTAATAAGATCAATTTTGGCTTCTCCCTCCATTGATAGTGCTTCTGTCAGTAATTCAAAAATGGTCATCTAAAGTGTTGAATTCATACCCAACATGATAAATAAAAGTTAAAGTAGAATAATATTTTTCTCTTTCTTCTTTTTTTTTTAATTTACATTTTAAGTTTAGCAATTTGGTTAGTAAAGATTACCGATTGATATGCTAAATTCATCTTGTACAAAATTGAACTAAAGCATAGATCTATAAGCTATCATCTAGCAATACCATATGGCTGCAGAATTAGTATAAGGTGAAGCAAATATATATTTACACCCCTAAAATTCTGTATCTCATCCAAAATGTCCCAAAAATCATCTTGGCAACGCCACGGCATGGTAATGTCGTAAGTTTTTTTTGGAAGAGCAACACTCCAAATATGACGAAAAGCAAACCAACTCATGTGCTTAGAAGCAATGATCATAAAACAAAATACAGACGCCATGATCATTTGTTCCAAATTGCACTTCATATCCAAAACTTAGGCTGACAATTGTAAAGCAAGCCAGCTCAGAAGTTTAGCAGGTACCATAACAAAAAATACCAATGCTAATGATCGTGTGCTATACTTTGAGTTTCATATCAAAAACTAAAATAAAAAATTGATCAGTATTCTCAGTCAGAACATCACATTGTTAACAGCCATAAGAACATGGCCAATGATTAAAATTGCACAATTAGGTATTGAGACGATTTACATTCATGAGGCAAGGCTAAGCCTCAAAGCATTTTGAGGCATAAGCCTCGAATTTAAAAAATTACATGAAGTAATTAAAATTATATTAACTATAAAATGTAAGGTAACAAAAAATATATTATATTCAAATTTATTAACACATTAAAAATTAAGACTATAACATTCTAATAAAGTACAACAACAAGCCTTTATCCCACTAAGTGGTGTCGGCTACATGAATCCTTTTTCTTCATTGCGTCCTATTGAGTGTCATATTTTCATTTAATTCTAACAAATTAAGATCATTTTTTATACAATATGCTCAAGTCTTTTGAGTTCTACCTCTGTCTTTCTTAACATAATTCAAATCTAAAACATCTACTCTCCTAACCAGATCATCAAATGGTTGATGTTTAATGTGACCAAATCATCTAAGATGACTCTCCCAAATTTTGTCCGCCGCCGAAGCTACACCATCCCTATCACAGAAATATTCATTTCGCATTTTGTTTCTAAGTGTAAAGTCATTCATCCACCTAAGCATTCTCATTTCGGCAACACTTAGTTTTATGCTTCTCTTTTAAAAGTCAACATTTTGCACTATAGAGCATTGTAGATTTCACCACCATCTTATAAATTTTTCCTTTCAGTCTAAGCGGTAGTTTTCTATCACACAATGGGCCCAAAGCATTCCACCACTTCAACCAACCAACTTGAATTCTACTAATAACATCCTCACCTATATTACCATCACTTTAAACAATAGACCCAAGATATCTAAAGTGTTCACAGCTTTTAATAATTTGATCACTCATAACTACTACTAAAATTGTATTCCATGTATTCAGTTTTAGTTCTACTCAAACGAAGGCCTTTAAACTCCTAAGTAAACTTCCATAATTCATGTTTTTCCTAAGATCTTTCTCTAGTCTTATCCACAAGAAGAATATCATCAGCGAAAAGCATACACCTAGGTACAACCTCCTGTACATGTCCAGCGAGAGCATTTAAAACTAAAGCAAAAACATATGGACTTAAAACCGATCTCTTATTTAATCCAACGGAAATAGGAAAATATCTGGTTAATCCTCCTTCTATTCAAACACAAGTAAAAACTCTAGTATACATATCTTTAATGACTTGAATATAAGTCATATCAACACCTTTCTTCCTTAGAATTCTCCAAAGGATATCTCTTGGAACCTTATCGTAAGGTTTTTCTAAATCAACAAAAATCATATGTAGGTCCTCCTTATTCTCTCTATACTTCTCCACCAAACCTCTCACCAAATGTATAGCTTCCATAGTAGATCTGCCAGACATAAATCCAAACTGATTATGAGAAAACTTTGTAATGCGTCGTAACTTGTGTTCAATTACCCTCTCCCATAATTTTAAAGTATGACACATCAACTTAATTCTTCTATAATTTACACACTCTTGTACGTCCCCTTTATTCTTAAAAATGGGGATCAAAATATTGTTCCTCCACTCCTTAGGCATCTAAAATTTTAACAAAGTAATAAGTAATAAATTGTGTATTAGAAGTAACATGTTGATATCTTAATATCAAAATTATGAAATAATATGGGTTATACAAACATTAAACTATCAAAGAAAGCTAAGATGTCATAATAAAATACTAAAGCATCAAAGCATAACAATCAAAATAAATTAAACATTAATCTTTCTTTTCATTAGAGTCGTCAGCATAATGAATTATTATCCCGCATCTTATCCTTAGTCGTATCTATATTCTCCCATTTCTTATCATCTTTAATCTAAATTATTTTTTTATTTTTTTAAGAATAATAATCAATAAAAATATTAATTAAAATAATAATTACTTTGATAATTAGAATTTCAAATACATAAGTTTTTATGAATACATTTTCCTTTTATTTCTTGTTATTTAGTGTGTGAGGCATGAATTTCAATAGATGGGATATATTGATATTACATTTAGTTTCCTTTTACAGAGCCTTAAAATTTAAGGCATTACTTGAGGAAAGGTGGTCCCAACCTGGGTGAGGTGTATGCCTCACCTTCGAGAAATGAGAGGTGAGCCTCATTACAATTTTCTCTTAGTAAAAAGTGTTGAGACTAGCCTCAAGGCACTGCTCACATTGCGCAATTTTAAATAAAAATCAAAACATTGTTTGTGCTTTGGCTCTTCTCTTTTGATACATCATCAAAAATAAGAAATTTCCTAGGCGAGACATATACAATCCTATGTTTCTATCATATCACAATTTCAAATAACAACAAAGCTTAATAACCTCATTCAAATTATTTGCAAATTTCATTTCTACTGTATATGGATAGTGACATATCTTCCTAAATGTTGAGTAATATAAAAATGCAGAGCTTGCCCATCTAAGTTAAATGAGGGATAACCCATGAGTCAGGAATTAAAAAGTTGATCTCAATCTGTAGGATGGAAGTTCAAAATATATTTTCTATAATCTTCCTTACTTTACAAAAAAAATTTCTTCATTTTGCCATGTTAGAGAATTTTCAATTGCAATTAAGAGGCCAATCCAATTTATAATCTAAAAGCCACTTATACAAATATTGAATATCCTTTCCGAAAAAATTAAGGCCTGTTATCATAACGACATAGTACTTTACAACCCAAAGAAAATTGGTTCAAATCAATTACTTCCGCATGCACATTTTTTGAAGAAAAAATATCCGAGCAATTACAATTTGCACAAAACCAACATAGCTTACCATTAGATATACACAAAATATAAAGATTAAGCCCATTTGAAGTCAAATAAAGAATGGTTGGAGCAAAGAACCTGCATTAAAACACTAATTAACTTTACTAAAATATTAACATACCCGGTAAAATAAAAGGAAAACAGAATGTCTACAGGAAGCATTTTACAACAAAAAGAACATTTATAACCATATAATTTGATAATCAAAATGGCCGAGTCCAAAGAAAGTATATTCCTAAGGTAACCTCTATTTGAATCCTCTTCCATGAACAGTACAAAAAATGTGCCAAAGGCACCTAAAAAAACTGATAAAAAGCAAAATAGTAGGTTGGCAAACAAAATAACTTTATTTATAAGCAAAACTCCTCTTCTAAAATGCTTAAGAAAAAAATGTATTTGCACTGACCCAAGAAACCAACAGGTCTTGTTCATGTTCTTTGGCTTGGCAAGAGCATATAGCCAAGGCCAACAAGGACGTTCAGTTTCAAGGTCTATGGTTAAAAAACTTAATAACTTATTAAATTTCACTAATGAACCACATGCAGATAGTGACCATTTCGTAACAGGAAAGCAATTTTAGTAAAGATGCTCCACTAAGGAATTATAATTTGTTAGATATTAACCTTGACATTAAAAAAGAGAAAACCCTGTTCCTCCCTCCCTCCCTCCTTCCTTCCTGGCTACGATGTGTACGGTCAAGGTGAATACTCTCTTACTACCTGTAAGGTGCACTTCAACCTGGCGTCTTAAGATATATGTTTCAAAAACTTCATAACTAAAGGTGGGTACTCATTGGCCTGGTTTACATCACTGAACCACATAAATAATGATCATTTCAAAATAACACACCTCAGTTTCGAATCAAATCTATAGGCTTGTGACTTTAATAAAAATAAAGTTCAGGCTTATATGAAGACCTGAGTGATTACCTAAAGTAATCAAGTCTCACGCTCATATTTCTGTTCTGAGTGCCTCAAGGTAACCTTACTTTTATTTTCTACATAACTCTCTTGTTTGTAGAAATTTTAGTACGGGATATACTCATATAAATTTAATTAACAATCAATTTATGAAAAACAATTTTTGCAATCATTAGGGAGAACTACAATGCACTTATTGATTTCAAGGAATTGAGTTACCTTATTCTTTAACAGCTAAAAAAATATAAAATTAAAAAATCCATCATAAATTTCAATATAAAAACAACATTGCTCCTTAGACAATAGATATCAAGCCACGTCATAAGTTTTGATCCCTCGCGTCTCAAAAGAAATGGAATTTCTTTTTTGAATGACCTCCCACCATTGTTAATAAAATAAAATTAATATGGGTATTCATTGAGCCTCCATTTAACTTCTTAGAACTATTCCTTAATCATCATACGCTTGTTGCATTCCACTCAATTATGTCTTCATCTATTGCTAAAACCTGCAGTTCGTTATGAAAATCTCGGTACCAACTTACTTGCTAAGTTGCATCCCCCAAAAATATTATTCCACTTCATAGCTATTACATGAATTAAGCATGTGTCTACTGTTCAAAGTTTCTTTCACTGGTGAAGACAACTTTTAGTTAATGTAGCTTTAACTTCTGTTGAATTGCTAAGATCGCAATTTGGAGAACTGTTTATCTTAAACCTTAAATTGCTAATATGCAATAATTAATCATTTTTAGACTATTTTGCAGCTATTAACCGTTGCTCTAAATATATTTGTTTTAAATGTCTGCTGCTACTAATTATTGCTTTGTTTTTTTAATTATTATTTTATTTTTATTGCTTTGTTAATTAGCTTGCAGAAATATTAATGAAATGACATACCGTTCTTTCTTTATACCGAAATTCTGCAACATTAAACTTATGTTGTCCCAGTTGAGTTATAAATTGTGTTAGCTGCTTCTATCATTAAATATAGCTATCCACATACCATTGCGCATTACTGCTCTGCATAATTGGAAGCTGCAGCTTATTAAGTTTCTAAATGAAGATGCATTCAATTTGGGTTGATGCAGTGTTCATGGGGTTAGTAAATTTATATATTCTTCCTTGTAATTGGACAAGGCTAAGGCTTGAAACGAATATGGAGTTTATAGGTGAGATGGAGGAGCTTGTTAATTCTAAATAAATTATACTATGGCATCCATGATTGCTAAACTAACCTTTTGCTAAAATCCATCGCATGAAAGTTTCATCTCTATGATTGAGTCTTTCTGTTGACGTCTTGCTGATTGATTTATCACCTATAATTTTTAATTTTGTCCTATTAGAAGATAAGAAAGAGTGTAAAGACCTTTTTTTTTACCCTCCTACCAAGCTAGTTATCTTTTGTTGTGCATATGTTATTTATAACCTTCATAATTAAAATTATAAATAGTTATAATTATAATGTGAAGCTAACATTCATTTTTTTGCAGCAAAAACACTCTAAAAAAGAGAAAAAAAAATTATCGTTTACTTTCTTCTTCTCATAGGTTCTGTGGGTTAAGTTACCGAAGGATGCACATTGTTGACTCTCTTTTTTTCATTGATTTTTGAATTCCACAAGTTTGCAAAACTAATAAAATGTTATAAGACTAAATATGAGTGGTATAATTTCTCACTTCTTATTGATATAATATGATTTTAAAAATATTTATCAATTTTGTCATACTAATATGATCCTCCATAGAATTACTTGTAATAATAAATCAATAAAGTTTTAAAGCTGATATCTTTTTTGCAAAAGTATTTATAAAATAAAAATAAATTAGAACTGTACAATGTTTTCAGCAATTTTTAATATCTCAACCACAAGCGTGTACCATTTAATTAGTATAAATAATTATTATCTCAAAACAGAACCACAAATCTCATCCTCTCCCTGAATCTACATTATCTACTATTCTGCCCTTCTATGATTCTATCTATTCTTATGTCAAGAACAATATAGACTTGCTAAAGGAATTGTTCTCATTATATAAAAAACAATTTTCATTTCAACAATGGTTGGACAAGATAGAAAAATATCTTGACCCAGTAAGCCTAGTATCAGCTAAGAAATACTATAATTGGCAATACAGTTCTTTCCTGTCAAAAAATTCAGGCAAAATATTTAAAAAAATTTTATCGTATAAATTTTTACATAACCCTAATTACTACGGATGGTAAGGAAATCAAGACATGATCAAATAGAAGAAAGATTAGAAAACAAAAACTGGAATTAGGGCAAATGCTAACATGGATTCGTCGTCAGGATGAGCCACCACCAGCAGGACATTTCTTTTCCTTCTGCCATTTCCAGCTCCTACCAACGCCATAAACCAGCTTAACAATATCTAAAATTAACACAAAAAATCCATGGAGATTAAGAATGCGTTTCCTTACTGCCGGAATTGGAAAGGAACGATGAATTGGCCTGAACCGAAGAAGAAGATAAAATTCTCCATAAAGAAACCAGCCACAGAGAGATCGCTGATAGAGTGAATAGAATCAAGCACGTCAACATTGTTTCCTTCCCTCTGCTTTCAAATTGACCGCATCTTTCTTTCCGTAGAATGGAGGATACTTTAGGGCCTGTTTCTTTTGAAAGATTTAACTGAGAATTGGCAGTCTGGTAACGGATTTAGAGCAGCATTTAACCGAATCAGACCGTCAATTTAGACAACATAAATCCGTGGATTTTATAAACCCTAATTCACGGCTTTCGCATTTCGCGCAAAAAGGAAGATGCCAATTCACCTTCCAAAATGTTTTAGGCGCAATATGTTTTCGAAACCCAAAGTTGTATTACTATATCAACTTTTTAAATATAAAATACACTTTTTTATGGAAAAATTAAAATTTTGGTATTAAATATGTAAATATGCATGTAAATATTCCTTTATCTTATCCCAGCACCTCTATGGGTCTGTTTGGGGCAGCTTGTGCGTTTCAGGATAAGCAGCTTATCCTGAAATGCAGCTCGCTGGTAGACCGCAGGTGTCGACCCGCGGCTTACGTTTAGTATAAAAAACTTAAACACGACAGACAGCGTTTTTAAAAACCCACAAATCAAATAATTAGACAACATTTTCAAAAAGATAGCCACACTTATAAACTGCCCGCAAACGGCCCTTAATGGCAACCACGCTGCCAAATGTCGAACCCCAATTCCTCAGGCAGCTTCCAACTGGGCGCACAACAAACCAAGCCCATGAATTGCCGCCATGGAGGCTTCGGCCCCCACGAGTTCGGAAGCCTGCCGGCCCAATCTGCCGACAGATCCCAATAAATCCAGCGACCCTTCTCTCCCATGTCCCCCTCTTTCACGGCCTCACATTTGTTCCCAGTTCATCCTCTATTTCATTTTATTTATTAAATTATTTTTTATGAATAAATAAATAAATAGTTTAAATGAATTTGTAAAAATAATTTTTAAATAAATCGAATGTGAATAAATAGAGTGAGATGTACATATCACGGACGGCGGTGGATTCGGCCCACTAGAATAAAATCAAAGTTGCTTTTTTTTTTAGTATTTTCTCAAGGAATCATATCTTAAATAAATAGGTCAAATATGCTTGATTTAAAAATAAAATATAAATAAAATAAAATAAAATAAAAAACACACAAAAAAAATGAATGAGAACCAAAAAAGTCGCCCAGGTATTTTAATTTTAAAGGAATTTAGAACTTAAAAAGGTCATTTGCATACATGTCATAATTATTATATATTTATACATCTAACCCTTAATCTTTAATATTTATATATATAACTGTCAAATCTTTAAAATCATGTAAAAAATATAACATTTATTTATTTTTAAAAAAATATATTATACATTTTTATGCATAAATTATGATGCTAAAGAATTATGTATATAAATATAAAAAATGAAATGTTAAGATTTAAATACATGAAATAAAAGAAAAAAATTGAAATGTCAGATTAGACCTCCCATAAATATGAAATATCCAAAAAGGTTACAAAATAAAATTATGCATGTGTGTATAAAATTATGCATTTTGAAAATGTGTGTAATGCAAAGTATAAAATCATGCACGTACAAAATGAGTCATATCTTCTTTAACAAAAACTAAAAAAGAATAAATATTATTTACATGTTTCAAAATAAAATTGCTTTGAAGGGCAAGTTGGGCACAATGACGAATAGTATTGTTGTTGTCTCTACTGTGTGACAGAAATAACCTACTTGAATTGAGTGAGAAGGACAAACTCAGAGTACTATCTCGCCAGGAGAGCTTTCCACATCTGCGTGTGATTGTGCTTCTAAGGAAGGAAATGAGTCAATGACATTATTATTATCTCGTTTGATCATAATTTTGTTGGTCTTAAACATCCACGATACATTGATGTCTTTGATATGTGTAAAAATTTAAGAATAGAGAGAAATATGTAACACATAAACTTCAATTTTTACGTACATTCCATCATTTTCAGGAAATTTTGTAATTCATTTTTAAAGTTAAAATGATGAAATTTTTGATGTGATATAAAAAATTTGGGCGGTATAAATATAAAACACGAATATGAGAAACTTACATAATTTAACAAACATTCTTAGGTATTTACATTTCTCACCCTTGAACTTTCATATTTATGTACATAACCTTTTGACACTTTAAATACATGCATGAAAAAGTGTATTTGAGTTTTTTAGAAGTTGCTAATAATACTATTTATTGATGTAATATTAAATAGTTCAGTGGTACGCGTGTAAGTATGAAAGTTTAGGTATGAGATATCTAAATACATAAGAATTGAGTGATTTGTATGTAAAATCTTAAAAAATCCTATGTGTTCTCTATGTAAATACATGGGAATTAGTTGGTTTATATGTAAATGTCCCCTTTTTTTAGCACTTGTCTTCTTCACAACCCAGCCGTTCATCCAAGAAACGTGGTTTGTAACTACATATCTGGTTTTAATGTCTCAGAAGCAACAGAAATCATACTTAAGGATTAGCTAACACGAAAGAATAAAATCTTCATTAGGATATTTTGATACGTCTCATACTAAAAAATGAAGTATAAAAAAATAATAATATTTAAAACTAAGCATATAAAAATTTAAATTGTATAGAACATTTAAGTATTATATATATATGTGTGTGTGTGTGTGTGTGTGTGTGTGTCGCCAGCCTTGTCCTGTTTTTAGAGTAGCTCTTTGAATGTCGTGAGTTCCTTCGGGTCATGGTTTTGAATCCTTCTCTAGCTAGTTTGTTAGTAGTGAGGGCGGTCCTTAAATAGTTAGACATATGAGGATGGTTGGGGGCTCGTATGATAGTTTTCAGCCATTCTTTAGTATATATATATATATTATTGTTGGTTTAACTAGAACACTTTCGATCTCCCTTTAGTTTGTTGTCCTTGGCAAGTGCTATTAAAGCTGATAGCTTGATTAAGATTGAGTATGACATATGATTTTCGATCTCCCTTTAGTTTGTTGTCCTTGGCAAGTGCTATTAAAGCTGATAGCTTGATTAAGATTGAGTATTACATATGATTTATTGTTCCCATAACTAAATAATTGCCTCCTTGTCTAGTAACTCCATCGTATGATCGAGAGAACTCTTAATATATATGAGGCTCATGAGTGCCAAAAAAATTTCAATTAAAAGAGATTGATGGCTGATTTGGCGGGCTCTCATGTGAGAAAAGGACTGTTAAGATACATCAATGTATTAAATTTAATATCATATTGGATAGTGATAAAATATGCTTTTATA
>NEWO01000029.1:580698-602689 GCA_003013225.1 Phalaenopsis aphrodite
AGATATTAAATTAGTAAATTGGTATAAATTGCATGATATGTACTTGAATGCCCCATAAAACAGTAAAATTAGAATTTGCCTTTAGAGCAAGTTTGGGTAATTTGCTGGTAACTTGATTAAAAATAATCTACTAATAATTTCTGTGTGGTGGCTATTATACTTTTTTTTTTTTTGAAAAGTCACACCGCAGCCAGAAAGCTCTCACGACACCTAGATAGGTGTGGCTTTCAGCGTTTTGAAAATACATAAGCTGTCAAAACACAATTTATCCAGACAGACTAGGTGCGTTTTCAAAACACCACCGCACCAAATAAACTGCCCCAAACGGACTCTTAGGGTCTGTTTGGCGCAGTGCAACTTATTGAATAATCTGCTGATAATTTGATTATTAATAGTAAAACATGAATTGAATGATTCGGATCATTGACTACTTTAACTGTAATAATCATAGTAATGGGAGAGAATGAAAGTCTCTCAACAATAATGTAATGAAAACGAAAATGCATAAGCTTTCAAAATGTTTGTGTGATTTCTATTTATTTACATGTCTGACACCTAAACTTTCTTATTTACATTTATGGCATCCAAAACTTTTATTTCACATAAGAAATATAACTATTTTAAGTTTTAAAATGTGAAATACAACTTTGCATGCATAGATATGTTGGCCTCTGTGTGTCTTTATGTAAAAAATCAAAATTTTAGGTGTTAGATATGTAAATAAATAAAAATTTAGTGGTATTTCTAGTTTAAAATGGTATATATCTGATCTTTAAATTGTATTTGAACCCAGCTACAATCCACCTAACACTAACCTTCAAATACAAGGAGTTGGAAAGCTAACATAATGAAGAGAAGAGGACGAGCAACTGCTCCCTCTGAAATTATGAAAGTCACAAATTTTACACATAAATAATTTTATTTTCTTATGTAATTTTGTAATTTTGCACCCCAACCCTTCGCAATAATTTTTTTACCCAAAAATAAGAAAAAAAAGGTCTATACATTTGCTAAATTTTGTCCCCCATAAAAAAAATAATTCTAATTTTGCCCATGTAATGAATTATGATTTATTTTTATTATAATACTTAAAAAAAAAAATTGAAGCGTCATTATTTAGGGTCCTTTTGGGGCAGTTTATAAGTGTGGGCATCGTTTTGAAAATCTCGCCGTACCATTTGGTTCGCGTTTTTCGTCAGCTTATCTGAAAAGTTTTTACACTAAATGCGGGTCGCGGGTCGACCCCTGCGGCCAGCCCGCGGGCCGCGTTTCAGAATAAACAGTTTATCCTGAAACGCACAAACTGACCCTTAATAGTATAGTGTAGCAAGATTTACATGTATAATGAGTTGAGTCAAAGTCCATTACCAACCATAATAATTGGAATTAAGACCATAAAGTCACACTCTTTTTACTTGGCATCTTTGCTGTTATTCCTCTTTGGGGAAGTTAGGAAACGCAAGCCATGCCTCTCACCTCCCTATGCTTAAGGAAATATTCTCTTAAATTAATTGCTAATATTTATTATTTTATTTTATTTTTTCTATAAATTATGTGACCACTATTAGTGATATTGATGATATTGCATGCAAATATAAAAAAAAATTGTTTTCGTATATTAAATTATAGGAGCAATTACTTGCGTGCTACGCAATTCTTATGTATTTAGAGTTCTGACCGCCGAACAATCATATTTACACGTATAAAATTCAATTCTTTTATATTATATTTAAAAAAAATTCATCTTTTATCTTTTAAAAATGAAATACTCCTAAAGTATTGGCAAATGTATATTGATAGCAATATGAAGCTACTTAGTATGACTTATGTCATCCATCTCCATGTTTTATGCACTTCAAACAAAGTCCATAAAATATGCATTTTCATAAGTTCAAAGTTAGAAGAGATGCATGAAAATGTGTATTTTAACTTGTTATGTTATGAGTTCATTTAACATTTTATAAAATAAAATGTGTGATAAATAAAAGCACTTTGATTTACTTTGATATTCATGTTTGAGAGTGTGAATTAAAAGAGAGGTTAAATTTGAGTTTGATTCACCAATGATAAAACTCACCTTTAACTCTAAAACTTTATCTTAGGGTCTGTTTGGGGCAGGTTTGTGTGTTTCGTCAGCTTATCCGAAACTGCGTTTGAGTTTTTACACTGAACGCAGGCCGCGGGTCGACCCTTGCGGCCGGCCCGCGGGCTGCGTTTCAAGATAAACAACTTATCCTGAAACACACAAGTTGCCCCAAACAGACCCTTAGTAGTGAAGTGAAATTTTTATAAAAATATATTTTATAACTATCCAATATGATATTTAAACTTAATACATTGATCTACCTTAACAATTATTCTCCTCATATGAGAGCCCGTCAAATCAAACATCAATATTCTATATAGTTTATATAGAATTTATATTTATATTTGGTAGTGCATCGGTTTTGTTTATTATAAGTCTCATCTGGTCTAGAGTTCGAATCTCGCATTTGACGACTGTTGTGTCTTCAGGAGGAGATACTCCAAATATTTAGGTTCATGAATCGCCGTCAAACGTGACGAGAGTTGTGCCAATATATTTTATTAGATAATACTTAAATGTTCTATACAATTTATATTTTTATATAATTAGTATAAGGCGGATGAAAATATCCTAATGAAGATTGTATTCTTTCGTGTTAGCTAATCCTCAAGCATGATTTCTGTTGCTTCTGAGACATTAAAACCAGACATGAAGTTACAAACCACGTTTCTTGGATGAATGGCTCATGTTGGGTTGCGAAGAAGACAAGTGCTGAAAAAGGGGGTATATGACATATATACCACCTAATTCCCATGTATTTACATATATAACACATTAAATTCTTTAGGGTTTTACATACATAGCACACGATGCTAATGTATTTAGATATCTTATAAGTTATACCTAAACTTTCATACTTACATATCACTGAATTATTTAACATTACATCAAAATATAGTATTATTATTAATTTTCAAAAAAAAAAAAAACAAATACACTTTTTATGCATGTATTTAAAGTGCCAAAATGTTGTGAAAGGAGAAGAAAACGGAAGATTTACATGCATAAGACTCTATAACTCGGTTGTATTTACGTATCTAATACCTAAGGGTCTGTTTGGGGTAGTTGTATCTTATTGAATAATCTACTGATAAGCTATGTAAGATAGCTATTATAAATTTTTATTTTTATTGAAAACTAGATCGCAGCCAGAAAGCTACCACCCCGCCTAGATCGGGGCGGTGTGAAAACGTTATTTACAGCGTTTTGAAACGCACAAACTGTCAAAACATAGTTTACCCAAACAAATTAGGTGTGTTTTCAAAACATCGCCACACTAAGGATGCTGCCCCAGACGTGAAGTTTTAGGTGTGTTTTCAAAAGTGTATTTAATATTTAAAAAATGTTAAAATAGCAATAATTTTGATGTGATTGGAAAATTTAGGGTGGTATGAATATGAAAGGAGAAGTTTAGATGACATGCATGTAAATACATAGAAATTTGTTGTTATGTAAGATCTCCCCTTCTTTTAAGCGAGGTTTTAGATGTTTAATATATCTTTAAAAATAGATTAATTTATTTCGTAAAATAAAAATGTAAAATAAATAAAAATTCTATTAAATAAATATGTTTTTAAAAATAATAATAATATATAAAAAATAAAAAACGAAATTGATCTCATGCAAGCCCTAAGAAGCTTGTTGAGATCATTTTTATATTTTTTGTGTATTTTATTTGTTAGTTTTATTTTATTTAGTCTATGTTTTTATTGAAACTTTTTTTTTTGTAACAGTTTTATTTTGGAATGTTCAAAACATCTTTAAATTATTTTGATTGTCTTTACAATAAAAAAACACATAAAATATTATTGATATATCATCAACAAATTCTCATCATCATGTATGGATCTCGAGGCACGACACGAATCTCAAAATAATATTTTATGTGTTTTTGTTATCCAAAACATCGATTTCGGCTAACTTATAGTCAAACTGACCGGCTCGACGAGACGGGCTGAATGACATCGAAATTGGTTAATTCAAGTCAAATCAAGTCATTAAACCACTCTTGAAAGTTTTTTGGACAAATTTAGATGGTTGAACGGATGTCAAATCCGACGATTTCATAGTCGAATTGAGTGTCTCAGCAAGACGAATTCAACGAGCCCAAAATTGTTCAATTATGACATCATTAAGGCACCTAAATGTCCATCAAAAGTCATCTGATTGAAGGAAGCTCTTTGGATCAACTGGTCAAAGTGGTTAATATTATTGCATTAATTACACACATAACATTATAAATAGAACCTCACCTTTCTAATGAGAGGGGGACCTTGAGGCTTTAGAGATAAATTGAAGCTTTGAGAAGGAGCTGAAGGCCAGCACCATCTCTATCATCGCACATCGCCGCCGACGGTCGTTAACGATTGCTGACTGTCGTCCACCACCGTCGACCGTTGTCAACGTCTGCTTATCGTCGTCGACCACTGTAGACCGTCATCGACAACCACCAACCGTCGTCGATCACAACCAATCTTCGTCAACCACCACTATGCAGACGCTGTTAGTCAACGTTGTAACTTGAAAATTCTAGTAACCCTTTTCCGTTTGTGAACAAATGGGTCACACACATGGTTTTTTCCCTTTACGGGCTATTCAATGTAAAAACTTTTGGTGTTATTATGAGTGTGTGTTGAATTCTCATGAAATGCTAAGACATTAATCCATCACTCTACCGCCACAAATTTCTAACATGCCTCAGTTTGGTGCTGTTTGTGGGAAACAAAGCACTGTTTGACATGTTTTCAACTTTGAAATGTCGATCTCGTACTTCATTTCCCAATGATGTATATCATCCAACTAGCGAAGGAATCTTCTTTTCATCTTGAGGATCACCTCTAAAGCATTCTTCGATGTGGGGGGAAGGGGGGAACCTTCACCGTAGTCTCGAAATGCCATTCACTTCAATGTCTTGTGCACGATTGTAGTGGGGTTGTTTTCTTGCATGCTATTCAAACACAAAATATTTAACAACTTCTTATAAAATGGAGGAAAATCTCTGTTGCAGTCTCAAAAGGTCGCTCATGTCAACATTATGGGCACGACTGTGGTGGGAAATTCTCCCATATTTCATTTAGATTATAAGTCTACGAGAATCGCTCATGTATTGGAGCAATATTCACCGCAAATAATGCTTCCTCAACGCCCCTCATCTTACTGGAGTTCATCATCAGCTAGATTAAGAAGTTGTTCTCTTCAAAGCTCAATACATGAGTTATTTTACAAGCTCACATGGCAAACACATTCGCAGGGGGGCAAATGATTCAAAAGTAGCAACTAACGAATTGTCAAACATTACTCTTAAGTATGACTACAACCATATTTCCAATAGAACATATGATTTATTGCGATCTACACCATTGTATCAAGAAACACTGAGCATCTCTGACACCTCATTCTAGACTTAATCGAACCCAAATGGACTCAATTCAACCTCTTCCATTACAGGCTACAATCGTCAAGTAAAAGCTTGGACAATAAAGCCTTGGATAGGTCAAAATCCTTGGTGGATTTTCTTCGACCTCTTCCATAACAGGTTGCAGTCGTTGAGCAAAAGTTTCGACCAACATCTTAAGATATGCCAACCATTCTCAGTGGATTCACATGACGCAGTCCGTTACGGGTTAATACCATCGAGTATCTCCAGTTACACAACTCATAACTAGTCTTACATCCTTAATGGATCATGTTCGCTTAAGCTCAATTTTTTTATTGGGTATGTTGTACTTAATTTTTATATTGGGACTTTTATATAAAAAACCACCCAATTTATTAAATATAATATTTTTAATAACTAAAATTTTAAATATAACATTTTAATTTTTTTTTAATTATTACATCCACTCGACCTAAACTCACTCATAAAGTTTTTTGGGTGATTATTATATTTAAAAGTTGGGTGGATAAATATTATATTTAATATTTTGGATTCTTGATATGTAAAAATCAAGACGCATTACTCATAAATCAAAGCTTTAAATCAATATTTGACTTAACCTCAAGGAGTTGTGAAGACTCAAAAGGCAAATTTTAATGCTAATTTTCTGGTGATATTTGTACCTATTTTTTAAATATTAATTCTATGTGTAATATATATATATATATATATATATATATATATATATATATATATATATATATATATATATATATATATATATATATATATAATGTTTAAAATGAATTATTAAAAAATAATGATATTATTTTATATGAAAAATTATCAATTTACTGTGAATTTTGATTAGAAAAATGGAATGGCAGCGATCATTTATTTCATTTAGAATTTTATTGGATGATTTTAAATTAGTTTCTAACGTAAAAGCTAAAAAATTATTAGATGCTCTTTCATTGATAAATGTGACTAATGAGTAGGACCGCTCTTTAAACCCTAAAGTCTAACACTTCCGGCCGCCGTAGAATCGCCGTCGATCAGACGAATTCATTTAAATCTCTTCCAGTTACCATTTTTATTCCATCTCCCACTTTTTGATATCTTCGATTACAAATATTACTTTCATCTCCATAATTTGCAATCCTCGTGTTAGGTTTGTGAAGATGCCGCTGGGTTTGATAATAGGATTAGGGCGAGCGATGCGGAGAAAGAGGACATCTTCACTCAGTATTTTGTCATCAAAAAGAGCACCTCGCGATTATTACAAGGGAAAGAACTGCAAGCCCACTGGTTTCCATACTCGTAAAGGTCATTGCTTCCTCTTTCTTGGGAGGCCTTCTGTGCCTTCGATTTTGTATGAGTTTTTTTTTTTTCTTTTTCGTTATTGAATTCTACCGTTGATCTAATTATACTATATTGGGAAATCGTATCAATGTCGAAAATGCATGTTTTTGGGAATCATATTCCCAATAAACCCTACCGAAGCTGGTTATTATGTCCTTACAGAGTAATTATGTTCTTCCAAAGTAATTACCAAACGCTACAACAGTAGCAATAGCTCTGTGCTTTCAGAAATCCCATACTTGAGCTCTGCAATAATTATTTGTAGTTGCTCTCTTCTAGCTTGTGGCTGGCCTCTATAGGTAGTACCTCAAATACGCATTTGGATTTGTTTAATTGATGCGCCAAGATCTTGGAAGTTAGCAAGTTTGAGAAGGGATTGTCTCCTAACCTAACCGAATTGAATTTACCGTTAGGACTCTTGTAAATAGAAAAATATGTTTTGGAAAATGCGTATTTGATTTCACCTGTTTTGAGTGGTGAAATGGAATCATCATTTTTTAGGTTGTTTTGATAATGTTGGCATCTAACTAAATCCAAAACAAATGATTGATTTAACGGACATCATTGTTTTTAATACATGATTTCTAACTTCAAGCTGCCAACTGATTTGTTCACACAATTGATCTAATCTTTAGAGCATTTTGATTGGAGTTAGTTTATGATATGCAATTGCTATTTAAAGTGACATGGATTGTTTCAGAACAATCTTGACACCTGAGGCATATCTAATGATCTTAAAATCTAGGCTAAAATGTTGGAACGAGTGACAACCCTTCATGCTATAGCTAGATTGCTCTTCTGTGCCTTATTTAACAAATTTGCAAATGGTTCTCTCTCCTATGCTAGCCAATTCAAGTTGCTTTTAGTTTACACAATGATAGAGCTCTTATGATTGAAGTGAGTGCCCTCGAGGTAATTTAACTTTAATTTTTTTTTTTATTAGTGTGTGGAATTGTGATTTATAGTGACAGAATTACTGTCTTGGAACATGAGGCATGTCTAGTTTTCTTTAAATTATATGCTAAATGATTAGAAGATTTAGCTAAATCAGTGTGCGATTAACAACTTTGGAAGTTTGCAAATTTGCAAAGGGGTCTCTTCTCTGTTCTAGCCAAATTTAACTGCTTTTGGTTCACAAAATTGATCTATCATTAAATGTATATGACAGGAGTGAGCATCTGTAGGTAATCTACCATTGATTTTAGCTTTTTGTTTGTAGTGCGTTTTTGAGCTTTATGCCTGTTTTTAAGAACTATATTGGCACACGTGATATGTATAAATTTATCAAAATCTTGGTGGAAAGTAGGATCACCCTTCATGGCTTATTGAGATTGGTCTTTAGTGTATGAGTTATGGCTTGGTAAGATAATGAATTTGCAGAGGATTTTTCCTCTTATTATAGCCGAATTAAGTTGCTTGTAATACACTGTTTATTTGATATTCAGATTATTGTGCCTTAAGGTAGTCTGACTTCACTTTTAGCTTATTCTGTGAAATGGTGATTAAAAACGATATACCTACCTTCAGGAACTATTTGGGAACATATGGTATGCTTAATTTTCTTCAAAGTTTAGACTAAAATGATGGAAAGTAAGATCAGACTTCATGATATAGTGGGTTTGGTTGTTAATGTATGAACAATGACTTGGGAAGTTAGTGAATTTGCAACTTGATAACCCTCCTATTCTTCTGTGGTTAATTATTTTTAGTTCATTTAGTTCATATAGATGGTGATGCTATTATTAGAATTCAAGTTGGATGGTTGAAGTGGAGAAACACATCAAGCCTATTGTGTGATAGAAAAGTACCGCTTAGACTTATTAATAGGAAAATTTTATAAGATAGTTGCGAGAACTGTAAATTTTTATGACGTAGAATGTTGGCCTGTAAAAGATAAGCATAAAATTAAGTGAAGTGTTGTTTAGATGAGAATGCTCGGGTGGATGAGTGGCTTAACACTAGGAGACAATGCGAAACAAATCTATTTGTTAAAGGGTTGGAGTAGGTCCAGCGGCAAACAGGATTAGAGAGAGTTTTCTTAGATGATTCGGTCACATTAAACGCTGATCATTTGATTACCCAGTTAGGAAAGTAGAGATTTTAGATTTAACTCATGTTAAGAAAGTTGGAAGTGGACCTAAAAAACTTGGGCATGTTGTATAAAAAATGATTTTAATTTATTAGAATTTAATGAAAATATGACACTCAATATGACACAATGGAGGAAAAGGATTCATGTAACCGACCTAGTGGGATAAAGGCTTGTTGTTGATTTAAGCCTCTTAGATTCAAAGCATTTGGAGTGAGTGTCATTGAGGCAGTGCCAAGGCTTCTTGAATGGTGGTTGGAGCTAACTTTTCCTTCAAAATCGTTTGTTCTTTTCTTTTATTTAATTATTTATTTTGCTTAGTATTTGGGGGCTATTATTAGCTATGACCATGGCATCATGTGAATGCACTAGTGTCTTAAAAGAATGGCTTGAGGAGAAGATTCCATATAGATTTTACCAATTGGGTTATTAGGAAACATAATTCAAGATATTTTCTGAAAATTTCTAGATTGTAAGTAAGTTTTTAGGTAGGCCTTTGGTATATGCATGGGCAATATATTTTTAGTATCATAGGAATTTTATAAGGCAAATTGACATACATACTACACAATTTGTAATAGCTCAAACTCTCAACCATTGAAATATTATTCACTTTTGCTTAATGGGAGTATCATGGATCGAGTGATGAATCAGTTTCTGAAGATACGTCTTCCTACCTTCAACTGTGCGACGACCCGATCAAGTTGGATTCATGGTTTCATGACATTGGGAATAGTTTTCAAGGTATAAATTAATATGAAGTTTGCAAGATAAACATTGTTACGTTTCAGTTGCGCGAAGGAGCTGATGATTGGTGGGAGAGTCATCGACACAATACTTTTAGGTCAGACACAATAATTTATTAGGTGGATTTCAAGAGAATATTCCTATAGCAGTATTTTCCTATGCTTGATCGTGCCAAGCTCTTGAATGAATTAAGGAAGTTGGAAGACTGTTCGAGAGTACCAGACACAATTTGCCCGGGATCTCAAATTTATTCCCTTAAATAGTCATCATGAAGATTAGAATATCTATCACCTACTATTTGGCCCGAGAGAAGATATTCATGGAGTTTATTTGTTGTGAAGTGTACAACTTACAGAGTGTTGATGGATCGAGCTATTCACTCGAAGAAAGGGATCAATGTCTGTGAGGAAAAGTATGTTAGGAAGCAGAAGAGTTTAGATACACAGACAAATGAAAGCTCCCAAAAGAAACAACATTAGAATCATGAGGCACAAAAATAAAAAATAAATTTTCTTCGTGTTTATTGTGGGAAATGGCAATTAGGAACATGCAACTTGGTTGTCGGCAAATGTTTTTACTATTATAGTGTAGATCATAAGGTCTTGGATTGTCCCTTCAAAGTTCTAGGTCTACCTCAAGTGATAGAGAATAATTTAAATATCAATGCAAGAAGAAGTGAAAATGGTCTAATGGAGGTCAATATTAGAAGAATCATGTGAAGGGTCAAGCGAAGCATAATTATTTTCAATCTTAGCAGCAACCACAACAATTGATGATGTCACAACTGTATTAGTCACGTTCTTTTGCATCGCAGTACCAAGAACACCTTCAGTCGCCACTGACGTATCTATACCCTTTAATGGTGCAATACTAGCCTCAACGACCTCAAGCTCCCGAGCAACCCAAACAAGCGATTCCAGTTGAGCATTTGTTATGACGTGGTAAGAAGGCCGTGAAACTCCTGATGTTGTGATAGGTATTATAACTATTTATAAGCAACCGACTAGGGTATTTTTTGACTTTGGGGTATCAATTTCATCCATATCAAACAAATTTGCATCTAGTACATTGATGTATTTATTTCTATCACTTTTATCCATAAATATGTCAAATGGCTTATCCTTGACCATTACTCGGTGCGTTCATGATTTTGATATTATTATAAAGCGGATAATATCTCGATGGGTGAGAGTTTGGGCTATTACAAATGATATTAGAACATTTCAATAACCTAAAAATGGGAATTAAGTGCCATACAAAACAAAGTGTGACGCCTTGGGAGCAACCTCTTCTACCCAAGTTCGGACAAAGTGCTATATGGTGAGAACCACCTCTTAAATCTCTAGGTGTCACCTCTAGATTTCTACCTGCCTGGTAGATGATTTTGGGCTAAGAGCACTAACGAGGATGTAAGTTACTTAAGTGAGGGAGATTATGAAACCCGTTAAGTAGAAAGAAGCTGAACTCCTAAACTTAAGTGAGGTAGAAAATGCGTTCATGATTGTGATATTATTATAAAGCGGATAATATCTCGATGGGTGAGAGTTTGGGCTATTACAAATGATATTAGAACATTTCACTAGCCTAAAAATGGGAATCAAGTGTCATACAAAACAAAGTGTGACGCCTTGGGAGCAACCTCTTCTACCCAAGTCCGGACAAAGTGCTATATGGTGAGAACCACCTCTTAAATCTGTAGGTGTCACCTCTAGATTTCTACCTGCCTAGTAGATGATTTTGGGCTAAGAGCACTAACGAGGATGTAAGTTACTTAAGTGAGGGAGATTATGAAACTCATTAAGTAGAAAGAAGTTGAACTCCTAAACTTCGAGGTGCCTTTTGGTTTAACAGTGAAATTTCATCATAAAATCTAAATTTTAAGCGTACACACTTGGGAGCACTTTCGGGATGGGTGATCTTCTGAGAAATCACATCGAGGCAAAACTGTGAGACAATCAGGTCAAAGCGGACAATATCTCAGTAAGTGAGAGTTAAAACTGTTACACAATTCTTATGTATTTACAAATCTAACACACAAATTTTATATTTACATTTATAACAGTATAGTGTGATAAACTTATGCATGAAAATATATATTTCACTTTTAAAAAGATAATAATGGTAATATTTTTGTTGTGATGCTAAATAGTTGAGTGATATTCATGCAAATATGACTTTTTAGGTTTTAGATATGTAAAAGATACAAATTGTGTCGTATGCACGTATAAATAGAAAGCCAGTTAATAGGTTGAGAGATAGCATTATCATGCCGCTTTCACCGGCTACAATGAAGTTTTTGCTGATAATTTCTTTTGTCATAAATTTTTTCTGTAGGAAGTTTCTCTTATAACTTCCACTTTTTTGTTTGGTTTAACTATCTAATGCGTTAGCTGTCATTTCAGTTTTTAAATTGGATGGTTTACTTTTTGAACTTTTTTAGAACTTTGCTGGAAGCATTATTGAATTGAATTTCCTTAAACTGTGAATGTTTTCTTATAATTAATGCAACATTTGGAGCAGGTGGTTATGTTGTGCAAGATGAAAAGTTGCCGCGCTATGTCATCCCTGATCTGACCGACTTCAAGGTAAAATATTGAACTAACAGGTTTCATGCATGATTGTAATGACGTGCACTAAACTGCATGTTAAACAAAACTTTACTCATCGAGTGGTTATTCAATCATGTTAAAACAAAGGTAATACATTTTAACGTTAAGGTGAGGCAGTAATTCTGTTTGCCTGATATATTAGGCTTAATACAGAATAATATGCTGTAAATTATATAAATAAAAGAGCAATTTGGCTCATTTACTTTACATGGAAAATTTTTTCTTTAAATAGTTGATTTATAGTGAAGATCATCATCTTAAACACTTTTCCATTGGCAACACGCCTTCATCTCTAGTTTTCTTGCAATTCTTACACTTGCATCCCCCAGTTTTCCCCAACCAAACTGAGCATTTGCTTCCAAAGCACATAAATGGACGGCATATGCAAAAGAGGCATTGATATTGTTAGCCTCAAGCATATGCATAGCTTAATCTGTAAATTTTGATTGTTATAATGGGCATAAAACGCGCACACTGAGTAGACAAAAGATGAATTTATGTACAAGGAGAGTCAAAGAGGTAGGGGAAAAAGGGTTTGAGAATATAGATGAATGAACACCTGAGAATAAGCGACAAAAGACTTAAGAGCCGAAGTAACAATAGAATTCTTAAAAGGGAGAAAATCCCATGAGAGTCGACACAAAAAAACTCAATATCAATTCATCTTCTCATGTTATTTCATTCCATTATACGACATAATTTCCTTATTATTCAACTTTGTGTAACAAGAGAAGATCAAAACTGAAATCAAGTATATTCTTATCGAGCCTAGACTAAAATTATACGAAAGGATAATTGGACAAAATAAAATTGATGAATTAAGTCCTTAAATTTATTTCTTGTATGGTATCGTATCACATTGTTCATCACAAATAACTTTACTTTTATTGGGTAAAACAATATAATTTGAACTTTATTATTATTTTAATAAATAAATTATCTTGTTTTCTTGAATTGTAATTTAACTTTCCTAAGGTATTTCAGTATGTATATTCCTTAAACTAGAAACTCATTCATTAAATTATGCCATGAGTCTCATGACCACGCCCTAAGGCTTGGATTTTTTGAGAGAATTGATGATCAGACGGTGAAATTCAAGTCTATTATCAATTACTATCACTAACAATTAATCATTTAAATTATTAAAAAACCTACTAATGAATAAAATTTATTAAAACAGATAAAGATAAATTTACATTCTTCTGGATTGACTGTGTCATTTATAAACATTCTTCCTTACGTTACTCATTCTATAATCCAATATTAAACCTGAAATTGTTTAGTTTAAAATTGTGTAAGCTATCAATTAATCAGTGAATACTCATACTTTTAAATTACAGTAATATAAAACATAAGAAAATAATATATATATTAATCAATCAACATAAAAATAAATGAAAATTTACTATTCAATTGTGACCTTTCAAGTTAATTCATAACATTATATCGTATAGTATATTATCTTATTTTATCTATTTACATTTGTAATGAGAGCTCCATTTAAATGTACCAATGAAGATACATCTATATAAATTTTCCTTTTTTCAATTATGTGTTTGGATATCTTAGCATCGTCAACTGGTGCCACAAGGGAGTGGATTTCATCAATCAATTATACTCATTTAAGCCTACTACCTAAATTATTATGTGTCAGAGAGATATGGGTATTATTCAAACAAAATTAGTCAACTCTAATTTTCATTGCATCGATAGAAATTACAGACAATCCCTTTTACATATACATAAAAAAAATTTCAAAGGGAAAAATTTCTTTTGGTCATCTCAGCTCCATGTCTGGGGGAATTCTTTCCCAACGTAAGTCTTTAGTTTGTAAGCCTCCAAAGGGACGCGTTGGTTGATTATGTATGGGCCGCTCCATGTTTGATCCAGCTTGCCGACTGTTTATCCACGAGCAGTTAGATCGGCTTTCTTCAAAACTAAATATCTTCGAATGAATGTCTTCTCTCGGACATGTTTGTTGAAGTAGCGAGCGGTCCACCTTTTCACTTCTTTCTGTCGAAGAGCTGAATTGTTTCACTTTCCTCTAAAAGTTCGAGGGCCAGCATTTCCCCTTCATTGTTGGCTTCCTGTCATTTGGGCAGATTCTATTTTGTGAACGAAGAAGCTCTGACAACCCTTTAGCTGTGGTGGTTGTATTCAACCGGCGGTATTGCCTCAATTATGTGGATCAACGTGAATGGGTTTGTCCGGTCGCTGTTGAGGGTGCCATCTGGATCATCCAAAGTACTGACGATAGCAGTTATGCTTAGTTCCCCTTTAGGGATCTAAGTGAGGAACCCTTGGCTTCGATGGCGGTATCGTCTCCAAAACTTGTCGAGTGAAAGCAATGTCAGGGGCAAACTAAGCAGATAATTTGAAACCCTCCCCCGGATGCATGATCATCGACGTAGATACAATGTTGGTCGGTTGCTTAGAATCCGCCTCTCCTTTGGTCACCCGATTACTAGCTCGCTCGTTGGGGGCCGACGGTGGCTCTAGGGGAAACCCTGCGGCAAGTTCCCTGAAATCCAAACTCGAGGAGCGAAGGTTGATCGTTCTTTTACAAGCTTGCTTGTTGATGGGCATCATATTGCCCCGTCATCTGTTCCCTTAATTCTTGAATTTGTTGCTGAATTTTTCGGTTCATCGATTCTCTATTGAACTCTATCTGCACTGTCTCTTTGCTGCGATTCTCCGTCGTAATTTGTTGTGCTTCTCGTCTGCGGCATGTCAACGTTCACCGCACCACCTTTCAAGATGTTAAATTCTAAATTGTCTTTTGAAAACACGCTCTGAGAGTTAGAGCTTGTGATGAGAGAAGTCAACAGTATAAGAGAATCTCCCGTGTGAGATTCCAAAAAAGAAATATCTCTATTGATGTCACGACCTCTTATTTATAGAGGTCTCAAAATACAGTTACATAAAAGAAAAAAAAATGTTACTATAATTTTCATGAGCATTGAATCGACATGTCTATCGAGTAGAAATTTACATTATAATGCAATTAAAATTTTGATGTCTTTCGATAGTCTGATGTGCAGGTTGACTGACCATGTCGATCATCTGGTGTTCCGGTCGGCTGACTCTGTCGATTGACCACAGTTCTCTCGAAGAGATCCAGTAATTTGACAGAAGTGTGCATTCACTTGCTTGTGTTCTCTCGTTCGGTGGACTTGTCAGTCGATTTTTCCATAAAGCTAATCGACTGTTTGCTTGTAAAATTTCAATTCTTTAGTATGGAACTTCATTGCACACCTCTAATCCAGGCTATCCAATCTCCTCCAGATTTGTGCCGACATTTTTGTAGTATACAGAGATTGTGCCTGGAGACCTACCAACCACCTTGCTAGACAGTTGATGCCCTCAAAGTGTCAGAACTATCATTTCGTGACACTTTGAGAATATTTTTTGCTTAGCTTGAATTCTTTAAATGAATGATTGTATAGTGGATCAACAACACAACAAGAACAACAAGCCTTTATCTCATTAAGTGGGGTCGGTTACATGAATCATTTTTCTCCATTGTCCTTATATGACACTCAATAGGACGCAATAGAGAAAAAGAATTCATGTAGCCGACCCCACTTAGTGTGATAAAGGCTTGTCCTTGTTATCGTTGAGTTGTTGATCCACTATACAATCATTCATTTAAAGAATTCAAGCTAAGCATCATTTCGTAATAACATTTCATTGCTAATGGTTACATGCTGGCAAGAATTCAAGCTTAAGCTGGTTTTGTTACTTTGTGAATGCAATTTTTTGGTCAAGCAGGTAAGCTAAAGAAGTATATTTAGTGTGTATACATGTTAGCATCGAAGAAATTACATAAATTATCATGATGTTAATATAAAACTTCTTAACTAAAGGTTCATAGTTCTCACATGAGGTCTAGGCAAGAAAATTTGGGTTGATTGCTGGTATCTTTGTTGTTTGTTGCCTTGGGTCATCGACCGCATAACGGTAAACATTTTTTGAACTAATTTGGATGGACTATAATTATTTTTTATATGATTTTTCACCTTTATTTCATCAAATTGGCTTTGTTACTTTGCAGCTGAAGCCATATGTCTCACAATGTGTTAGAGAAACTGCTTCTGCTGCCACTTCAACCTCCACTGAATCCACCACCACTTCAAACTAAAGCAGAAGTGAGACCAAAGAAGTTGATTAAATCTTTTTAATTTATTATTGATGCCTAAATTGTCCTCTGTTTTGTAGTATTTTTTGGGCATTTAAGAAAGCAGACCTAAATTTTGTGTAATTTGTTTGAATTTATATTTGATGGGAGTTAAAAGTTGGCCATTTTCGGCTTTTATTTTGTTTAAGATTTACATACATATACCACGCAGTTCCTATGTACTTACATATCTAATACCTCAACTTTAATTTTTACTTGTCGCCCTACCAAACGCATTCATGAGGTGTAATTCACTATTTAAAAATTAAAATATTGTATTCATGGAATATGAAAGCTGTGGCATAAATATAATATGCAAAGACTTGGTGTTCGATGTATAAAATTTGATATTTGCATGAATGACCCTAGCGGTATAAACCTAAACATGAAAATGTATTTCAGCTACTAATAGTGATGTTTTGGCATGTAAATATGAAAGTTTGAGTGATTTGTAATGAGGGGGCTTACATACCTACCTCTAAATTCATATGCATTTACATGAGATGAATATATAAGAATTATGTGGTAGGTATGTAGATTTCTCATTCAAAGATTAAAATTAAATGAATCATGCAAAGCTATAAACTATAGAGAGACTTCACAAACTCAAAAAAAGCTAAGCAGAAGAAAATATCTGTTCATGTTCCACAAATTTTCAATGAAAAAACCCAGAAAAAAACTCAGAAGCAGAAGCTATTGTAGCAACAACCACAAATGTTTACAAGGGAAAATCCCCTCATTACAGAATACTAATAATCATGGCAGAAAGTGGACAGAAATATAATATTGTTCAAGTGTTGGTAGCTCTTGTGTAAATTTGCTGGGCAGAGTGAGCAGAAACCATCCTGATTGAACCCCTGGCCATTAGATCTTTGATGGCCCTCCTAGCCAATGATCCGTTAATCTGAAAATCAACATAAATTATTAATCTAGCTATAAGTAAAACAAAAAAGTAAATTTACATGCATACCACACAATTCTTATATATTTACTTATCAAGCTATACGTGAAATACACCTTTTTATGCATAGGTAGTGGTATAAATGTAAAAATGAGAGTTTAGGTGTTCCATATGTAGATACATAAGAATTGTGTGGTATATGTGTAAATCTTCCGAACAAAAAACATATATATTTCAGACAAATTTAATGAAGAGGAACATGCTGGCTGATAAAAATGGCCTAAAAAAGGCAAAAATACATAATTTCAATGATGTCGAGCAGACAGAAAAAGGAATTATAAAAATATTTGGCCAACACCTCGTAATATTAATAATTACATCATATGTTGGTAAAAGTCCTTGACTCTTCTCAAACTCTATTTGATAGTAGTTTTAACAAAATTTTAGTTAATATACTAGAATTAAACCACTTAACCTAAAAATAATGGCAGGATTGAGCTCTCCTTCATTTACAATCTTATTAATACTTCTAAGATGAAAGTATTCTAGAGGTTATACTATTGCTATAATCTTTTATCTTCTTGTAGTAAATCTTTCTGCAGGTTCACATGAAGCTAAGGATTGTTTGGGATCAATTTTTTTTTTTTGTTGTTGAACATGTTTGTTTATTGGGAGGTTTTTTACACGTCTTTACCTTTTTTTGTTTCTAAAAACAAGTTAAGATGATTATAAAAATACTCAAAAGAGCTTTAAGATGTGGAGTGTTCTGAAAAAACAACAATACTTTAATCAAAGGACCAAACATGTTTTGTTTTAAATCAAAACATAAACAAAACAAAATAAAAACAGAAGTGATCTGTTTGGGATCACTTCAGTTTGTCTTTTATTTTTTTAATTTTGTTTTTCTTATGTTTTTACTTGAAATAAAACATGTTTGGTATGTTAAAATATGTTCAGATGTATTTAAAAACACTCGTAACAAATTTTAAATTTTTTAGTATTTTTAAAAACATGATAATTTATTTTTTAAAACAGAATAAAAACATGTAAAAAATGCACTAAACAAACAAGTTTTTAAGATAAAAGCAAAAAGTAAAAAAATAAAAGTTATCTTACACAGGCCATAAGCAATTGGGAATGCTCCTATTTTTTAAAAGACTTGTCCATAAAGATGAATTTAGAATCATGTTCATGTTTCACTAGAACTTGACAATATTGCAACAACAACAACAACAAAACCTTCATCCCTCTAAGTGGGGTCGGCTGCATCAATCCTTTTTCTCCATTGCGTCCAATTTATTATCGTATTTTCATTTAATTCTGATAAATTAAGATCATTTTTTATACGATAAGCCCAAGTCTTCCTAGATCTACCACTATCTTTCTTAACATAAGTCGAATCTAAAACCTCTACTCTTCTAATCGGATCAACAGGTGGTTGACGTTTAATGTGAACAAACCATCTAAGACGACTCTCTCTAATTTTATTTGTCACTGGAGCTACACCAACCCTATCATGGATAGATTCATCCACGCATTTTGTCTCTTAAGTGTAAAGCCACTCATCCCACCTAGTCATTCTCATCTCGATAACACTTAACTTAGTTTTATGCTTCTCTTTTAAAGGCCAACATTCAGCGCCATAGAGCATTCAATGTCTCACCGGCATCTTATAAAATTTTCCTTTCAATCTAAGCGGTACTTTTCTATCACACAATAGGCCCGAAGCATTCCTCCACCTCAACCAACAAACTTGAATTATAATAATAACAACCCATCAATATCACCATCACTGTGAACAATAGACCCGAGATATCTAAAGCACTCGCAGCTTTTAATAATTTGATCACCTATAGTTACAATTCAGTCACTAGAGCTACCAAACCTAAATTTACATTTCATGTATTCAGTTTTAATTATTCTCAAACAAAGGTCATTAGACTCCAAGGTAGACCTCCATAATTCATCTTTTTCCTGAGCTTTTTCTCTCATCTTATCCACGAGAAGAATACCATCAGCAAAAAACTACACCACGGAGTGTCCAGTACGATCATCCATAACTAAAGCAAAAGGCTATGTGCTTAAAGCCGATCCATGATGTAAACCACCAAAAATAGGAAAATATTTGGTTAATCCTCCTATTCCAACATAAGTACCGGCTGTTGTATACATATCTTTCATGACTTGAATATAAGACGTATCAACAACTTTCTTCTCAAGAACTCTCCAAAGGATATCTCTTGGAACCTTATTGTAAGCTTTTTCTAAATCAATAAAAAACATATATAAATCCTCCTTATTATCTCTGAATTTCTCCATCAAACCTCTCAATAAATGTAGAGCTTCNTAATTCTGATAAATTAAGATCATTTTTTATACGATAAGCCCAAGTCTTCCTAGATCTACCACTATCTTTCTTAACATAAGTCGAATCTAAAACCTCTACTCTTCTAATCGGACCAACAGGTGGTTGACGTTTAATGTGAACAAACCATCTAAGACGACTCTCTAATTTTATTTGTCACTGGAGCTACACCAACCTATCATGGATAGATTCATCACACATTTTGTCTCTAAAGTGTAAAGCCACTCATCCCACCTAGTCATTCTCATCTCGGTAACACTTGACTTAGTTTTATGCTTCTCTTTTAAATGTCAACATTCAACGCCATAGAGCATTGCATGTCTGACCGCCATCTTATAAAATTTTCCTTTCAGTCTAAGCGGTACTTTTCTATCACACAATAGGCCCGAAGCATTCCTCCACCTCAACCAACAAACTTGAATTCTAATAATAACAACCCATCAATATCACCATCACTTTGAACAATAGACTCGAGATATCTAAAGCGTTCACAGCTTTTAATAATTTGATCACCCATAGTTACAATTCAGTCACTAGAGCTACCACAACAAAAATTACATTTCATGTATTCAGTTTTAATTATACTCAAACGAAGGTCATTAGACTCCAAGGTAGACCTCCATAATTCATGTTTTTCCTGAGCTTTTTCTCTCATCTTATCCACGAGAAGAATATAATCAGCAAAAAACATACACCACGGAGTGTCCAATACGATCATCCATAACTAAAGCAAAAGGCTATGTGCTTAAAGCCGATCCCTGATGTAAACCAACAAAAATAGGAAAATATTTGGTTAATCCTCCTTCTATTCGAACATAAGTAACGGCTCTTGTATACATACCTTTCATGACTTGAATATAAGATGTATCAACAACTTTGTTCTCAAGAACTCTCCAAAGGATATCTCTTGGAACCTTATCGTAAGCTTTTTCTAAATCAATAAAAAACCTATATAGATCCTCCTTATTATCTCTGAATTTCTCCATCAAACCTCTCAATAAATGTAGAGCTTCCATGGTAAAATTGCCCAAAATAAATCCAAATTGATTACGAGAAATCTTTATAATACGTCTTAACCTATATTCAATTACCCCCTCTCATAATTATAAAGTATGACACATTCACTTAATTCCTCTATAACTTACATATTCTTGAGCATCTCCTTATTCTTAAAAATGGAGACCAAAATACTTTTCTTCCACTCCTCACGCGTCTTTTTAGTTTTTAAAATAACATTAAAGACTTTAATAAGACAAAAAACACCCAAATCTCCTAAATATTTCCACACTTCAATTGGAATATCATTAGGCCCTATAGACTTTCCACCCTTGGTTTTTTTTAAAGTCTACTCAACTTCTTTTTTACTAATGTAACGGTAAAAATGAAGTATTTTATTATTATTCACAATATTAAGATCACTAAGATCAATCGTATTTTCTGAACCTTGATTAAAAAGTTTATCAAAATAACTCACCCACGTGTTTGAATATCTTTTTCTAAGAAAAACACTTTTTGATTTTTATCTTTACTACATTTTACTTGAGTTAAATCTTTACTTTTATTTTATCTTTGTTTGGCTAGTTTATACAATATATTTTTCACCCTACTTAATATCAACACTATTATAAAGATCACTAAAATTAGAATTTTTAGCGTCGCAAATTATTCTCTTAGATTCCCTGCGGGTCGTTTGATAATTTTCCCAGTTCTCTAAGCTTTTAGATTTAAACTAATTTTTATAACATAACTTATTATATTTTATTTTTTCTTTCATATTATTATTCCACTACCAACTTTTTATTTATATAAACTTTTTCTTTTGATTCTCCAAGTAAAACTTTTGTTATATGTTTAATAGTGTTTGTTACTTTATCCCACATAGAATTTGCTTCTTCATGAACATCCCAATTTTTGAAATATTGAATTTTACTCATATGAATAATTTTACTTGTCTTTTAGGTACCCACATATAATTCTACAATGATGATTCTTAATATTCTTTATTTTACAACTCTTCATTTTAAAATCTAGAACTAATAATCAATGTTGAGTACTTCACAATCATGCAATAAGAAAAAAATTATAGACATTATGCGGGAGGTTATTCTCATCAATAATTTTTGGGTATAAACGGTCACGAATTATTTGATATTTTACTAAATTCTACTCTCTCTTCATTCATTTAAAATAATATCTAGGATGCCCTTACACTGTTGCGGCAATTAATATAAATTTCTAGCATAATATAAATGGACTGAAGTTTACAGCAGGTAATGATT
>NEWO01000029.1:616728-639148 GCA_003013225.1 Phalaenopsis aphrodite
ATATTAACTTTTAAAATTAATGCCGCTTAAATATTTTTATATAACGTAAAAATATATAATATATAGAATATAGAGAGTCACAATTAATTTAGGTGCTTTTTTTTGTAAATACAAAGTATTGAGTGGTATTTACGCTTAGATGCCGCTGGCGCCATCGTTATCGAAGAGCTTCTTAGACTAGCAGCTTCTTTCCGTCAATCCTCCATTCCGAAAAACTAGCAGCTTCTTAGACGCCGCCGGCGCCATCGTTATCGAAGAGCTGCCGTCCTTCCTGAGATCCAGCCCTCTCGTTGTCTCAAAGAAGAAATGGTATACTACATGAATTATTCCTCGGTCATGTTTAAAATCCGCAGCGTTATTTTGTAGATTTTGATCTATTTCACTTTTCGTTCCAACCCTAGTAGCTCATGTTCGATTCTAAGCGCAATTTCACGTTCGATTCTAGTAGCTCATGTTCGATTCTAGTAGCTCATTTCACGTTTTGATCTATTTCACGTTTCGTTCCAACCCGAGATCCAACCCTAGTAGCTCATGTTCGATTCGTTCGCTAAGCAAAAAAAAAAAATTTTCGCGCCAAAATGAGCCAAAACTCTCTCTCTCAAGCGCTTTGATCCCAACTTGCTTTGCCATTAGCGTATTGGTATACCTTTCAGTAAGATGTCTCATATTTGCTGTATGGTTTGTATTTTTTTTGTTACAGGTTTTTATAATGAGTAAGGAATCACAAAAGGACGACATTTTTTCTCTTTTAGTCCAAATTATCAAATGGTCTATGCCTTACAGCATGATTATAAGCAATAATGTTAAGTTTGTTGATAGTCGGCACATTGTTTACTCATGTTTCTTTTGTATAATGAATTTTAGAAGTTATGATATCATGCATGATGCATCCCATCAATTACTCTTTTTTACTTTGAAGCTTAACTATTGTCTTATGGTCTTCTTCTTTTGTGCTATCAAATTATTGCTTAGAATGATTGTTGCTTATAATTATTCCGTTTTATTCTGTTGTTAGATCTGCTAATTCTCATCATGCATAAGCTCTCATTTTTAGGCCGTGGAAAAAGAAATTGGATGCGAGCTCCTAGAAACCTTTTGTAAACCCTATGATTTTAGACCATTCAAATATCTAATTACTCAAATTGGTTCTCCAATTATTTTTTGTTAACTTGCCTTCTCCCCTTTTGGAATGCCATAAGGGGCCCAATAATTTGTACCAAGATCTCTAACGTATCATGATTAGAAGTTGTTCTAAAATAATGCATAATAGAGTGAACATTTATTATATTATTGGAATAAGTGGAGGGGTAATTCCACCTTCCACAATACCTTAGATAAAAGGCTAATCATTATGATGATGATTTAATCTCGAACATATTAATGTTGCTATGGGAACATGATTTTGCTTGTTGAATTATCATTTTAGATTTTTGTAGATCACACCAAACTTGAAGTTGACCAGAAAATGTGTAGAGAGAGAAAATAGAGTGAAGAGTTTTATTAGGACTCAATCGGAGTAGAAGGATGGAGACAGACAAAAAGAATATATCCAAAAGAGCGAAGGAGAGTGGAAATATAGGAGATGGGAAGAAGAGAGTGAGGCCAAGTAGGAGAGGCATCGCTTGAGCCGAAAACAAATGAGTATCTACTTGAACTGCCAAATCTAAATAGTTAAATGTGATATGAATGTATATTTTATAACCGTATTCCCCTTTTTCACGTAAGCATTGATACAATAAAATCCTAGAATCAATAGAATCCAGTCAACAGTGTAGAACTTGGTCGGGTTGATTGGACAATATTGCATGGGGATCCAAGCAATTCCCATGACTGCAAATACTTATTAGAGATTTGATATGCGAGCTATTATCTGTTGGACATGAGATGCTTATTTATATTTTCACAGAATCTTTAAGGCATATAGTGAGCACGAGTTTCCATTTTTTACGTAACTGCTTGAATTTTACATCTTCCATCTTATTCTAGGTGATGTGTACCTATTTCCTCTTCCAAAGGTGCTACATGTCAGGGTTGCAACTTCTATACTTTTTTTCGAGCTTAAAGTATCCACTTTAGGCCAGTGAACTAGATATCAAACTTTTTATGTGCTAAGAAAACAAAGGAGAAGAAAGTAGTAAGGTTTTTAATCTCATTAAGTAAGCTCTAGTTAATGATTAGTTGTTAATTATGATGATTTTGCGGCTAATGATGGGGCTTAGGACTTTGATTATCTCGGACGATTGGAATAACTGCAATTGATAATAGTAGGATTTGCCCATTATTATCAGCGGGTTGAACTGATATAGGTTCTTTTGGGTTCAACAAACTTATCATGGTTGGATTTTGATATGAATTTGATGCGTTTTCTATCATCTTTTAGGATGTATGAATGAGACTTTTTTTACTTATTTTGGAAGTAGTTTCTTTGTTTCTAAAAATTGATTATTTAGATTTTCTGAGTGCTGAATTATTTGGAATTAGCTTGACATTTCATAATTTGTATTTTCTTTATATCTATTCATTATGAATTAAAAAAATGGTATATTCTTTTTTGCAGTCTTCTCTTTTTTCTCCTCCCTCGATGTCATTCCTCTCTCTCAATTTTTTTATTTTTCCTCTCATTACCCTTGTTTGTTTACTAGTGATAAAAAAAGACTAGAGTTTACACCATGAACATTCAATGCCTAAATTCTTCTACCTTTTAGCTCCTCCATTGGATCCACACTCAACATTTATCATTTACAAAACTCCCAAACTTTCATACTAATCTTATTTTTGCAGCTATCATTGGAGATAAAATCATCTCTACTATTGACGATGGATACCTAAGATGTCTTATAAAGTTTAAAGAAATGTCTTTTGTATTTCTCTATATATTGTGGAGCAATTATGCCCAAATTTGCTTGGTAAATAATAACACCGTAGGTACATTGATGCCAAATTTTATTGTTTTGGCTACCTGCTATTTCATAACTACTAGTACATCGCAATTTACTTTGTTACAGGAATATTGGTTCCCCTTGCTAATACTTTTTGTGATGCAAAACTTCATTTAGAACTTCCGAGTACTTTTATTATGTGTTTTCATGTTTGAACGGCAAAGTAGACCTACATGGAGGCATGGAAAGTGATTTCTACATTGACAGTTTGAGTTAATAAAATTTGGGTTAAAACGTAAAAATGTATCATAACTGTTGAGTTGTGTAACTTTCAAGGATTATTTTTTTTTTTTGTTATTATTATTATTCCAGGTTCTTTTACAACCAGACCCTTTTCTTAATGAGCTGACCAACATGTATGAGAGAACCAAAGAGAAGGGCTCTGTTTGGGTTACTTTTAAAAGATGTACGTCTTGATTCTTTCCTTTTTCATTCAGCAGAAAAATCATTTTGTTTATTTTGTAAGCACCTTTGTTTCATGTGAAAACTAATACCTTAATGCTTCATTGTTTAAGCATCCATGAAACCCAAGGCCAAGAGGAAGAAGTTGGAGTCTGCTGGTGAAGTCATTGAATATAGGTGTCTTGTTCGTGCCACTGATGCAAAGAAAACCATCTCCACTTCGGTACTGTTCTTCCATTTATTATGTGCAAATAATTAGTATTCCTAGCATGTTCTGAAGTTTATGTATATCATTACAACTGATTGCTTATGCTTTCACAGGATGCTCAAGGATTTTTTATGCACTGGAGAAAGTGTTATTTTTCATGTTTTCTTGTTCAACTTGAATCATCTCTTAGATATTGAAGCTTACATTCTAATATCGCTGTAATTCGATCTTACAAATTACATGAACAAATTCTTTGTATTTGAGCAACGATATTACATGACACAATTGCTCACAGTTCTGCTAAATAAGGTTTAGAACAATCCGAAAATGTCAGATTTGGTGAAAATAGTGGGTTTGCAGATCTATGTGATTTATAATTTATATTTTGATTCTTGTAATTGTTCTTTACTTATCATTATTGGTATTTGGCTTGCATGCATGTTTGTTTTTAGGTGTATGTTTTACTTGCTTCGCCCCTTATATATTTATGTGCTTTGTACAAAGATTATGCATGCATGCATGGATGAATGCAATATTTATGTATGCATGATGGATGGATGGATTGCATAGACATTTGAAGGTCACGAATTAGTGAAAGTGTTTCTTATGTTTAAATTTTGTAATTTGGTTTAATGGGTTTCCTCCTATTATTAGCATAAAATTTTGTATTTAGTTTGTTTGCATTATGATTTTATCATGTATAGCATTTAACTTGAAACTACGCCATGTGAAAGGGATGTGATATGATCATGAGTTAAAAATAAACTAAAGGATAAGATTTAATATTATTAGATTAATTGAAAGGCCAGGATTCAGTATTAGGAGAATATCACGCCAGATCTCAGGTAGTAGTTTAGATTGTTACTCTTATTTCTCATATTTGTACTTAATCTTTTTCTTTATTTGTTTTTATCTAATGTTTTTTTTTTCCAAATTTATTCTTAGCTCTGGCTAGAGTATTTTAAATGTTTGAATGACAAAATTGGTGCTTTTGCCATTAGGCTGCTTAATTAATTAAAGCAGACTTTCATATGGCTTGGCTTGACTATAAATGGGCTGTGAGTCGAGTTTGATGAGTTAATAAGCTAAGTTTGAGTTAGCCCTAGCTCAACCCATTAGCTCATGAGCCGAGTCATTTAAAAATTATTATGATAAAATACTTTTGCAATTTTTTACAATTTAATGGTTTAAATATAAGTTATTAAAATATTTTTGTCTCATTTTGAATTTTTATCAATTCATCTCTAATTTATTATTTTTTTTATCATTTTCTTATGATCGATATTTGAATTTAATCTTCTTGTCTATTTCATAATCAATGTGTCTGCTCAAACTTGCTTAATTGAGCTTAAGCTTAATCTTGAACCTTATCTCAATTAATTAATTGACCTTAAGCTCAAGTGAAGGGTGGCTCAAGCTCAACTTAACTCATTTACATTCATATTTGCCATTTGTATTATGCATACCTTTTCCCAATCCCTCATAAAAATGTGTGCCTTAGAAGTTTTGATGCCCCGAATAACTTGGTCTGTAGATTACTTGTATTTAACTGTGGATGCCATATAAAAGTTGAGCTGAATACGATTATGATTAGGCCTTTGGCCCAAACATCAAACTCACTTGTAATTGGTACAATAAGTTTTTTTTTTTTTTTTTTTTGGGATGATGTATGCAAAATTTGAAAGTGAACTAAGCATACCTTGTTCAACTTTTTCAAGTTTACGAGAAAGAGTACTGGCAAGTATCTATTGTTCAACTTATGCAAGTAGCTTAATTCTGCACTAGTTTCATAATCCCAATTTTTAACCATCAAAAGTCATTGGTATAACTTGAGCGTGCCAGAAATTTGAATGTTAAGATGGATACTTGATCGAATGAAAAGAATAAATTATAGATTAATTAAATTCAAGCAATGATTGGAATGTCATCTATTAAATTAAAATCATTGAAAATAAACTTAAAGTGGTTTGAATATGTGAAATGAAGAGTAAAATGCATCCATTAGATTTAGCAACTGAGGATTAAGAAGAAGGGTAGACCTAAGGTTTATATTGGTAGGTTTAACTTAACACCTTAGGCACTATTTAGCAAAACTGAACTGAAAATGAGTAATCATAAACCTTTCTTTAATATTTGGGACAAAGCTAATGATGATGATGAATGTTTCATTTAAAAGACATGTTTGAAAAGAGAAGCTAAAGAGCCGCAGTAATGGATTTAAGTGTTTACTAGGGTTAAAATGATTTCTCTTGTGCTAGCCAGCTCTAGTAATGCATGGAGAAGAACAATGATGAAGGGGTAATTTAGACTTTTAGGGAGCAATAAAACTTATGATAGGGAAAGGTTCATGGAAAGCATGGCCAAAATATCAGGCTGCATATACATATGAAATTATCAAAGATTTGTGAAGGGGCTTCAATAAGTTGTGACTATTGTAATCCTTTACTTCGTGCTTGCACTCAACTCATTACTCGAGCTCTACTGTAATCCTTTACTTCGTGCTTGTACTCAACTCATTACTCGAGCTCGAGCCTAGCCTACATTGAATTGCAAACTTGATTTATGCATCATTCTCTTTACTTGAATGTTGAACTTCTAAATTTTTCTTTCAGCTCGCTGCAAAAGATTACCTTCGTTTCCAAGCGTCATATGCAACTGTTCTGAAAGCACACATGAATGCTTTAAAGAAAAGGGAAAGGAAAGACAAAAAGAAGAGTGCTGAAGGAGAGAAGAAAGCAGCAGCAGATCAGAACAAACCTACCTCTAAGCCCAATCCATGAAGCACATAGCGCCAAGCAGGTTGGTAAAATGCTGTCAGGACAAAGTACTATATATTTTCAGAATTGTTTTCTCTCTTCTTTATTTCAGCAGTGTTTCTTTCTTGTTTGTCCAATAAAACAGCGGCTTTTTGACATTTTTACATAATAATCATCCAGAACTTTAAATATAACGGTTTGCCCCCCCAAACTCACAACACACCTTGCTGTAATACTTTCAAGTTTGTGGGAGATTTTGCAATTATTGAAATTATTATATTATAATATTAATGTTATCATATATACATAACATTTATCTTAAGTTTATAGTACTTATAAATAAAGATTTTTTTTTTCATTATTGAAAATATTATATTTTACTATATTTTCCTTATTGGTATTCTTTTTTTTTTGTCCTTTTTAGCTCGACATATTTACAGGAACATTAATCCAATAAACATGTAAATTTTCAGTATGATTTCTAACAAGCTTTTCTCAATGTGCATTGCATGATTAAGCGACGTTTTGACTAGCTCAAAAGCTCATGTTTGGCGAAAATTATTATGTATGACTGACTGCACGTTTGAACGGTGCCCTGGATATAGTAATATTGTTGTGAATCGTACGATGACTCATCTGACCATCATCCGGATATACAGTTGCTGCACCTAACCCTATACAAAAGCTAACTAAAAAATAAGAAACGAAAGAGAAGATGGCTACGAAAGAGGGAAACTAACATTGACGGCGAAATTGTATGGCGCCGAGAACGAGTTGTCAAGCTGTAGGACATCAACAAAGCCTAAAAAATGAATTCCACCTTCTTCCTCTCCACAAGAAACATGTATTGGTGCTTAATCATCTGCAATTAAAATATCTTTTTTGAAATTGTAGAATATGACATCTTTATTTGATTGGACTTTTAAACTCTTGTGCAACGTCTATATAAAAGCAACAAAAACAAAGCATAGAAATGGAATATACTCAAATAGATATTTTATACTTAAATAAGTGTGCAGTTATAATATTAATATAATAATATATATAATAATTTCAATAATTCAAACATCCTCGCCAACTCACAGTGCTACAACAAGGTGAGTTGAGTGTTTGCATAATAAATTAAGAGATTCAAAGTGAGAATTGTTCATTAGAAGCTAAGCAGTCGTCCGTCAATATATATATATATATATATATATAGGATTTATGTTACATACAACAATTCTTATATATTCAAATATCTAATATTTAGAAATTCAATATTTAGATTTATATCACTGAAATGTTAAAAACATATTTCACTTTTAAAAAATTAGTAATAGTGATATTTTTGATTTTTTATTAAAAGTTTGGTGGTATTTCATGTAAATTTTAAAATCTATTTGTTAGATTTATAAATATATAAGAGTTGTGTGATATTTATGTAAATGCTCCCTAAGTATAGAATTTATTAGTGAAATGAAAAGGAAGAATTAAAATGAGGAGCACTTTTATAATAATGGAGTTGATGCTACGGTGTAATTTTTTTAGGCCAAATAAATGTTATAAGAAACTATTAAATAAGATTTCTTTCATATAACCGTATGATGTCAATGATGGCAGCGAGATTTAAATCTTTTTATTTATATTTAAATATCCTTTAAAAATAATTTTAAATATTTATATTCTATTTTTTAATTTATAATTTTAATTGATTATAAATTTTTGTAGCCTTGTAGATAATTAAATTATTTAAAAAAATTATTCATCAATTATATATATAATTATTTCGAGCCAAAAGAGTCGAACACAAACAAACAAATCTTAATTGGTCTTTTGAATGATTGCACAAAAAAAAAAATTTATGTTCAGCAAATTTGCATGAAAATTAATGAATCTAAAAGGAATTCCTTGCCCTATTAATATCCCTAATTGGGATATTTTTTAGCCTTTCGCCTAGTTGCCAAACTATGCTTAACTCATCTCTAGAAAAAATTTCAAGCTTTAGGGGTTTTATGGGAAAGTTCGTTTGCGTGGCTGTTGCTATAAATACTGGTTCTGTGGCAGAGCTAAGCTGCCTTAGCTCAGTCCTCTTAACCTGCTGTTTATCAGGAAGACCGGAACTATTAGTATTCGATCTGGTGGGCTATTGCATGGCAGCAGCCAGTTCCAATGGGCGAGCGATAGCAGGAAGCTTCGGGAAGAGACTTACAAACCAGCTCTGGGCCGCGAAACAATGCGATTCGGCTATGCTCTTGATCTCTAGGTATGATTCCTTTCGATATCGATCCCTCTGTGGAGGGATGATGCCGATCTTTTTTTTCCCCGAATTTTTTCTTGAATCCCTTTTCGATTGTAGTAGTTTATGTGTTTAGGGATTTTTCGGAGCATTCGCAGCTCCATCGAGTTCGTATCGATGAATCTGTGTTTCTTGCGGAAACCCCAACCGCTCTTTTGGGATATACCGTCTTAGTGATGATGATGAGTTAACGTGTTTCTAATCGGATTTTTTTCAGTGGTGGTTGATCTGAAGACTTTCTTTTGCCGATTGATGTTCGACAATCAGAAGATTTTTTGAGGTAGTGAATTTGATTAGTTTTCTAGGACAATTTTTCTGAGCCGTTCAGGTTTTACGCCATCGTTTAATCTGCCAGACAAAAATCCTCCAGAGAATGAATTTTCACCACTGTCAACATCACTTGAGCCTTGCGGTCCCCCCACAACTGCCAAAACCTCAGCCGTGGATACCCAACAAACCAAACTCATCTACACCACCCAATCTAACCCTGATAATTCCCCATTATAACCTTATCACCATCTATATATACACACACTGTACACGCAACTGTGTGAACCTCAATAATACATTTACAGTGATGGTATACTGTAGTTTTATTAGCTCTGTAATTAGGCTGATCTGCTGCGCGTCATATCTTCTGTTCTCTCCCCTATTTTCTTTATGTTATCAGAACCATAGTGTACTGATCTCCCATCAGCTTCCCATGGATTTGACCTCGTCGTCTCCAGCACAAATCAGCCAAAAAATCCAGACAATCTCTTACCAAAATGACTAAAATAAGCGTATCAGCCTCACTAAAATTCCTATAGCCACATAGCAAAACTATCTCAATCTCTACCCTCTCCAATCAAAACTATTAGGTTTTGAAAGCTCAGATTCTCAAGCTTTTCACCGCCAACTGTTTTGAATTATTCCTGGATGGAACAATAGTCCGCTTACCCAAACTCCTCACCAATGACAATTCCCAGGAAATCAATCCAGCTCACACACTGATATTTCATCGACAAAAAATTTGCTACAACCCTCCTCTCCACCATATTCAATCTCATTTTACCATAAGCATCACACCTCCTAAACACCTCAACCATTATGACTACAGTGGAAAGAAGACTCAGTCATCAACAGATCTAGGATAATTCAGCTCATTAATGAGCTTCACCACATTTCAATGGGAACCAATAACTTGTCCCAATATCTCTCCATGGTAAAAAACTCTGGTAGGCAATATAACAGTGGCAGGATCACGCATGGACCATGAAGTCATCATGCTCTGATGCAGAATCTGATTGAAGAGCAGGAAACCCGGCAGAAGCACAACAGGGAAGAAGAAGGAAAAAAGAAATTTCAATAATTCAAAACGAGAATAACAAATTTTCTGCTCTACACTCCTGTCTCCACTCTCCTATAGAGGAAAGCGTTCGTGGCTGTAACTTACTTAGGGGGACCACACCCTTAACAAGTAATTAGGAAATTAACTAACGCAGTAAGCAATTAAGGAAAACAGGAAACTAGAATTAATAAAACTATAGAAAAGGTAGAAAACTGGTAGAACCCAATTCTGGAAGAACTGTGTCCGGCAGCTTCCAGCACCTTGAGAGCTGCATCATGCTCCATTCTAACTGGTCTCACACCAAATTACAACGCAGTCAAGTCTAACACACCAAATTACAACGCAGTCAAGTCTAACATTTGAACACAGCTAAATCCCATCAACTGAGATGATTTATACTCTCTTCTACACAGAGAAGAAATTTGACAAAACATAACTCATCACTGGCCCTTGTTACCAATATAAATCGTGGATCACAGTCATATCCTCTTCACTCAAAAGAAAATCTCACTATCACTTCAAAACAAACAAAGTCGAACCCAAACAATCGAAGTACTCTAGCACTCTACAGCAAATTGCTGGCATAGAGCCAACCTATAATACAAACTAGCATTCACCTCCACCTCTCTTCACAGCGCCTTCGTCTCCACTTCTTCTCAGCCAATGCATAATTGGATCATGGATTCAGAAGCCTTATTACACCTCACTCTTCATCTTGAGAATCTGCAACACTCACCCCCTACTTATATACAGAGCAAGTCACTATTGGGAATGGACAATCCACTAGCATCACCCAAATAGGCAATGTCATTCTTCCTACTCCTCTGCATAAGCTAACTCTCTTCTTCTCTTTGGAGCATATCAATTTTCTCATAACCTAATCTCAGTTCACCAATTAGCCAAAGGTAGCAATTGCCTTATCAAATTTAATGCTTTTGGCTTCTGTATTCAGGATCAAGCAACTCCAAGATCCTGATGATCAAGGTCTCTACCCTGTCACAACGCTGACCACAAGCATTACCTTCTCAATCTAGCACTAACATCTTGGCCATCCACATTCGAGAAATTCTTCCTCTATATCCAAAGACAGCCCAATTTTTCACATTCTGTCTATTTTTCCTTTTTGATTTGCTTATCATGCCAACAAAAGTCACAAACTTCGTATCCAGTTCCAACTCCTATCAGCATTTAGAATTAATTCACTCAGATGTATGGGGTAATTTCCCCTTCCATTCTCTCTATGGCTACCTATACTATGTCTCTTGCTATGCATTATTTAGCTATCGTTGGATTTATCTGATGTACACGAAATCAGGAGCAGTTCAACATTTTATTAGCCTACACGAAGTGATACTTATTCAATTCGACGTGTTAATAAAATTTCTCATGTCTGTTGGAGGAGGGCCAATACACCTTACATCAGTTTCAAAATTACCTTCTCTCAAATAAAATTATACATCAACTCAGTTGCTTCCACACCTCACATTAGTTTTGAAATTACCTTCTCTCAAATGGAATTATTCATCGACTCGTAGCTCAGAGTTTCAAACAACATCATGACTTGGACAAATTTTCCATTGCTCGCATCCTTCTCAACATGGCAATCACACATAAATGACCAATACCCCAACTTAATTCTTCCAATACCTTTCTCCATGGCAAACTAGACGACATTCTGTTCATGTCTCAGCCATCAGGATTCACATATTCCCAATACCCTAAATCCTCCGCTAATTGAAGTGCTTGTGACTGGGATTTTTTTGGGGCGTTTTTTGCTTTTTACTGCTCATCTTATACGCTAATTTTTTACTTTATACGAATCAAATTCCCAGAAAAAATTACAAGGTTACTGGTTTCTATCCTCGAATTTCCTCAGCTCTTGCTTTCCCTCACTGCTTCGTCTAAACTTTCAAGGCCACAAAAATTCGTAGATATCATCCGCTAATGAAGGGCATTTGTGGAAAGAACACCAAATACTCAGTATTTATTAAAAATTTTAAAATATAAGAGTAGTTATAAATACACTTTTTCACACCACTTATAAAAATACAAGACTGCAACACTAAAGAATTATTTTAATTGACTGACTACGCAAGAAAAAAAATATTTAATTTTATAATTTATCTATATAAATTATAAATTTCAGGTGTACGCTGAGCATAATCTTGTTCCGAGTCTTCCGACCCTACCCGTGTTAATAAAAAAATATATTTTTTTGTTTGTAGTTGTCTCTATAAATTATTTGGCAAGTTATTTAATTATAACTGTATTTAGTAGATTAATTAGACTTACTAATTTGGGAACTCGCAGTACTAAATATTTTAAAATAGCTTTAAAATATTATTACTATACTATGAATAGGTAATTAATAATTGATTGATGGCTATTTTGTTGACAATTGACTATTTAATCATTAAGAGCGGTCGAGCGGATGTGAGATAGTTAAATGGAAATATAATGTATAATTAGCATTTTAACCAGTTATCCAATTAATTTGTTGTATGCTTGAATATGTTTAGAAAATAACGTATGCTTGAATATGTTTAGAAAATAACGTTCATTTGAAATCGATAAATATTTTTAAATATATAAAGTATAATTCTAATTATTACATAGAATTAATAAAAAATACTTAAAATTTTGAAATCTATTTTTAATTCACTTGTCAATTTAAAAAATAATTTTCTTACCTTCTATTTCTTTTTATATTATTTTACATATTATATGAAAAATAAGTTCGAACAGGAGGGCATCGCACTCCGGTTCCAACTATGATAAAGAAATCGAGGAGCAAGTGAACCCGGTCGAGGGGCCTGACTATGTGATTCGAACCCAATCGGAGAAGTTCTGGGGTTCCAACTATGATAAGGAGATCGAGGAGCAAGTGAACCCGGTCGAGGTGCCTGACTATGTGATCGGAACCCAATCTGAGAAGTACTGGGGCCCCAATCCCGCAACCGGCGTCTTTGGCCCCGACGATCCGAAAGCCGGTGTCCTCGCCAAAGGCGGCGGCCGTGGCCGCTCTGAGCCGCCGGAATCTGGTAATCGCGGTATGTCGGCGCTTGACGAGACCGTCTGGTTTCGACAATTCGACGTTGATGACGTCGATCCGGAGGACCAAAACTGAGCCCGGTTCAGATGCCACGTGGCGTCCACTGGTAAGTGGATCAGTTCTCGTAAACTTTTTGATGAATATAAATAATGAATATGTAGTGCGTGAAGTGTGCGTCGTATATGCTGTATCTGTATCGCGGCGTAATTGCAGGAGCCACTTCGATGCTTCTATCGCATCCTTTTCGTTTCACTTGCTGCATAAAACCTTGTATTTTGTTTCGCTATAGTGTGTTCTCTCTCTTTTTTTGTTTTTTAGATTTTCTTATGTTGCTTCTAGGTTGTTTTCACGTGGGTGTTTAACTGTTTCATGTATCCACCATTATGCATGCACATGTATTTGAGGAGAAACATACCTCTTTTCTGCATCAAATTTATTATGATTTGTAATTGTACATCAAAAAGTTGTCTGCATAGATCTCACTGGGATTCATTGTTCCATAAAGAGGAAGCATGATGGAGGAAGTTCCCCTACAAGGAGATTGCGGGACCCATCAAGCTGGCCGAGCCAACCTAACCAAGTCAAAAACCAATGTGAGAATGACTAACCAGTAAAAACCAAGAACTCGCTCAGAAGCTCCCCAAGAAGATGTATGAATCTGACCAGAAGAAAACCAACTCAATATGAAAGCTTATCCCGTGGGAGAATACACCCGAGGGAAGGGTTAGCTCTACAAAGCATCCCGACTATCCAACGGAGATCAAAAGACCCAAAAGTAGGACCTTTGAGCCCACTAAGATCGACCATGCGAGCCAAGTCGATCTAGCCCAACCGATCTAGATAATTAATTGAGTGAACCAAGCCGATTAAGCCCTACCGACTAAGATAATAGACCGAGCTAAGCCGACCAAGATCAATTGATCGAGCCAATAATGTGCATCATTTATAAAATACTTGAAATGTCAAGTGTAAATGCCATTCATATGGGCGTACAAATACATTAGTAATATTATGCTAAATCTTCTATAAATAGGGCAAGCATTTATTGTAGAAGAATCTCTTTGCCTTTTGCATTTTCATTCAAGTGATTATAGCTCCACAATAGAAGTTATCTCTCTCTCTCTCTCTTCCCCCTCCCTTCCTCCCTCCCCCTCTCTCTCCTTATTTACACTTTTCCCTAGGCATGATCCACAGATAATTTTGAATTCAACATTCTAAAAGCTATGATGAGCGTGGATCATACCACAAATAAGAAGATGAACAATGCAAGGAAAAGACCTCATAACAGGGAGATGGACGATAATATGAAGTGCACTTGAAAGTTTTTAGTACAACAAATCCAAAATCTGAATGCTAGAGATGATCAGAGGCGTGTTGACACGGGAGTAGGATCATCATCCCATACATGACGATTCGACATGCACGACAGAACTTTGGAGCAGGAGAAAGACACCTAGCTCCTCGATAGTGCTAAGTCGTCGCCAATCGATCACAGCTGCATTGGTTGTATTGAAGCGTTGTGCCAACCAAAGAATTTATTCTTTTGACAAATTTTTGAAGTCGGCCCACCATAACTATTCTAGTTTTTGGATTCATGATCTTATAAAGGACGATTAGATCTAGCCGTTTATATCACTTTTTTTTCCTATTTAAATTCATGTGAAATTTTCTGACTATAATCTCAAATTCGTTGGCACTTGGGAAACTGAGTTGAAGTTCATACAAAGGGTCATTGAGTTCGACCAATGCACAACACAAGTCAACTCGTAAACTATTTTTTTCAGCCAAGCAATTAAATTCACCCAACAAAGCCGCTAGTCATTTGATCAAAGATCCGCCTAAGCATCTACCTGCAACGCTCTTGCATCACAAAGTTTCCACGTCTCTTATTTTGGAACATAGGTGAAGCTTTGGCGAGCAAATTCCACACTCACCCGTGACAAAATCTGTGGTGGGTAGCACATGAATCACCCTAGTAGCAAGTTTAAATGATTACTCTTAGGAAGATTGTGATAATATATGCTTAATGCATCTGACATAAGGTGTGGCCTGTCCAAGGCAATGACTTAACCGAGCGATCAAGATATGGATAGTGTAAGACTTGAGCAAGGCGATTGCGCATTAAACTAACCATGAATGCACTTATAATCAAGCAGCTCATCGACCTTATTGTCCAACCCAAAATCTCCCCAATTCACTTGTTACCCAATCATTTACCCACGCAGACGGTCGACCAATCTCGCCACATTGACCACTCAGCTCAGGTACATATGAAAAAAAAAAACTTGAATGTAGATGAATAAATTCTCTCATTTCTATTTCATCATTAATAATGACTGACAAGAATTCTTGCAAGCATTCTTACAACAATTTTATATTTTCATCAGCGTTGAGAATAAGAATTAACTAAATATTATAACAAAAATTCCCCCACCCACAGAAAATATTTGCGTACATAAGACATATGCAGCGCTGCGTACGTCAGGGGTTATTCAGGGGGTACAGGGGGTTATATCCGGGTTATACACCACTGTAGCCTCTGTGTAACTCCCTTGTAACTTCTGTGTAACTTATTTGTACCCATGAAATTACAGAAGCGCGAAACTCATTTCTAGGTTACATGTAGTTTACAAAGAGGTTGCAGGGGGGTTATAGCGGGGTATAACCCCGATATAACCCCCCTATACCCCCTGAATAACCTCTGGACGTGCGCAGCGCTGCGTACACTTTATGTACGCAAATATTTTCCCTCACCCACAAGGCCACACTGGTATGCACACACTTTACACGCTCACATGCACGCGTGCACGTGCTTATATATTGTGCATTTTACATTTTATGAGTAAATTTGCAGAGTCTTTATAGATTATAATATTATCCTAACCTGCATCAATTAATCAAAAAAGAAAATCAAACGTTCTTTTATCCATGCATGACATTTGAAATATTTCAAAATGAAATGAAGATTAGTTATAGCCAACCCGAACATACAGAGAATTTTAATGATCATCTTCACATGTAAATGAATATTTTCTTCTAAGAGATGAAAGTAAACAGTGAAATTAGTGACCCAAATTATTTTACAGTGGATTGTAGCAATGATAGCTTAAATTCAAAATCTCAAAACATTCATCCAATGCTAACATTTTATGTTCCATTTTTATGGCATGCTCTTTTCGAAGCTATTAATTGTTTTGCAAGACTCCTCATATCTAAGGTCTGATTTCTTTAAAGTGCTGAGTAAAGCAAAATACAGTGTAATTATAATTGCAGTGTCATATGCTTCTAATTGGCTGTTTGGTTTTTTGCAAAGTAAATATGGGGAAACTAATTTTACTGTTTTGTGATGTATATGTAAAGTAAAATAAATAAATATTATATTCAAAATAAGCGAGCTTCTATAATTGTTTAGAAAATAGATACAAATATATTATTTTTTTATATTTATTTAAAAATTTGTAATAAAATTCATGTGCAAATATTGATGTGTCATGAAGAAAGTTTTATCGTCAAATACGAATCTCGACCCATTTTTAATAAAAGATCATTCAAATTCATATTTACAGTCATTCAAATTCATATATATATATATATATATATATATATATATATATATATATATATATATATATATATATATATATATATATATATATAGACACACACATAAAAACTAATTCCTTTGTTCAGGTATTAAATACATACATACATAATAATTCAGTGACATGTTTGTAAATTTTCCAATGAAGTGAGGTATTTACACACGATTCCTAATTCTCAAGTATTTACAAATCAATCGTTTTTTTCTTTCCTTTTTACATTTGTAACACACACCTTTTATATCACATAAAAACTGATAGTTGATGACACTTCCATCCTATTTTCAAGAAAAATAAAAACGCATTCAAGCTTCATACTCATCCAGAAGGCTATCTATGAAAGCAAGAACTATCTTGAGCTTGCTGCCATCTTCTCATTCAAGCCCGACATTCATTTCAACAACCATGGAGTCGACCACCTGCTCGAGCTGCACGACCGAAGTAAAGCACCTCTTTTGAACAATTTCTACCACCGCCAATCCTATTTGTAGCCAAACCCTAGGATCCACCACACAATGACAAAGCATCTCATTGAAGATGCCGCCTCATGGCTTCTTCTGTCTTTCCAACAGTGAATTTCTTCAGGCAAGAAACTTACGGAAACTTATAGAGATAATTTGAGAAAGAATAGGTAAAAGAGAATTTCTTGACGCAAGTATTTAACTCACAAAAGCGGCGATGCAGAGAATGGACGGAGCAAGATCACTATACACACACACACCATCTTCTGTTTTACTTTACTGGTGTTGATTACTAAACAACAAAAAATTAAATATCCTGTATTTATTTTACTTCAATCCAAACAGCCCGTAACTATAATATTGATCACTATAATGTAATTGATTATGTAGATTTTAATAATGTAGTTATGAAGTGACATATAATCAACAACCTCATTATGCTCACTTCCATTTTAACTGAATGTAAAGATTCTATGCATCAATCATCACAATTACATTCATGAGATTCATATATCATCATCAAATCCACACAAATTAATCATGATTTTGCAAGCAATCAATTATCCTTCAATCATCTCCAACCAATTTAAACCGCATCCCAAATAATTCTCTTTGGATAAAACATATAAATATAACAACAATGATGATTTTATAATTTACAGTCATTATGTATAAGTTTGTAACATGAAGGTGTTATAAATATAAATATCAAATTGTAAGCGCTGATTATGTAAAATCTCTCTAGATTTTTGTTTTTACACTTAACTGCAAATAAAAAGAGAAGGGATATAAATTTGAGTCTGTACCTCTCATCAAAATTTTAAAATTATTGAATTTTATCTTGAAATGTGCTTAATATATAATTAATCAATTACAATTTTAAAATTTATAATGATAAAAAAGGAAGTGATTCTTATGCATGGAAGACGTTGTTCCAGAACATGAAAAAATATTACATCAGTACTACGCACGTAGAGTAGAGTAACGTGTATAGCCAATGAAATCACGTCACGAAACCCCGCACGATAGAGAAAAAAAAATGGCGCAGTAACATGGGAAATATTCCCCCACTGTGTTATTCATGTGTTATTGTGTGTTATATATGTGTTATTGTGTCATGAGAATATTCATGGTGTTATAATAACACAATAACACATTAATAACACATAATAACACATAAATAACATGGGGGAGAATATTCCCACGTGTTACTGCACTGTTTTTTTCTCTGTCGGGAATATTTCATGTGTTATTCATGTGTTATTGTGTCATGAGAATATTTTTGGTGTTATAATAACACAGTAACACATCAATAACACATGAATAACACATAACACATGAATAATACATAATAACACATGAATAACACAGAGAGGAATATTCCCCGTGCTATTGTGCCGTTTTTTTTCACTGTCGCGTGAGGTGTCGTGGCGTGATTTCATTTGCTACGCACGTTACTTCTACGTGCGTAGTATTGATGTAATATTTTAAGATCCGAAAATTTTCTTATCTGCTTCCATGTACGCGATTCTTTCCTTTTCTGTTGCTTTCCCGATTCAGTCTTGTGATTTCCTTTTCTCCCTTTTTGATTCACTGTTACCGCCTTCCCCAATTGATCGAACCACCTCCTATCCTTCCTATAAGAACAGATTGTTAAATCCAGATCTAAGACAGAAGACAAAACAGAGAAGAAACTGGATTTAAGAACTTTTAAGCTTGAATGCTATTATTTTTGTTAACTAACAAATTCTTTTTTGTATTATACTATAATAATAATTTAATAATAGTAGTAATGATGATAATAAGGGCCATATTGATTGCATCTAATTTAATAAATAAATAAGTTTAACTTCATGTTTTTCTTCTTTTAAGAATATAATAATAATAATAATAATAATAATTTATTGGATATACATACATATATTAATCTTTGAAAGCCTATTAGAATAGATCTAATTTAATAAACAAGTTTATTTGCTTAACCATCTATGCCTTATTTTTCCAAGTGGTGTATGATTGCTACTCAGACATTTAAAATAGAAAAAAGTGTCGTGATTGCCGCTTCGAGATAAGTAACGACTTGTTATGTGAGAATGAATGTAGCATTCTTAGTTATGGGTGTTATTCTTTGTTAATTGTAGTAGAATTACATATATTGCTTATGTTTGCGAGTCATGTCTTTACTATTTCAATTATGATGTTGCACTTGATATAGACTTACTTTATTGTTCATAATGAAATTACTTACTGCCTTAATTTATTCCGGTATATTTGAATTAATTTTGCAATTATGATATTTCATTTCCTTGCACGTTACTGTATGAAATCGTATGTGAATTCCTCGAAAATCGCAAGCCCGTGTGAAATAACATATTTATTATATTTTATACCTGAAGAAAATATTGGATATGCTTGTGTGTGATGGTATATAGGTTGATTTAATCCTTTTGGATTTTGGCTAACTGGGCCGACGGACTCACACAATGACGACTCTACAGGAAATAGTCGGGTTTCCTTTGGTTGATATTTTAACTTCTCGGTTACAAGGTGTCAATTAAAACTGATTGTATGAATATAAATGAAAAACATAATAATAAGAAAATTAATAGCATGTTTTCTTATGATGTATATGAGCATTTTTGGTTTATCACTGCCTTTTACCTTCATGATGTCATATATACACGAAATACTCGTCTCTATTTATTGTTAATACTTCATACCACATTTACCTTACTGTTTATGCTTTAATAAATAATTGTTACTTATTGAATTTTTTTGTCAAATTCACTATTTAATTTTTATTTTGCATAACATATTCTATTCAGCACCAATATGACCCTATACAGAACAAGCTTTTGAGTTTTAGTGTCCTAAGTTTGGTATTTTTTCCTTAGTATTTGCTTTAGCCGTTGCATTTTTTTTTTTTGGGTATGAGTAGTTATTTCACTTTATCATTTTTATTTTGATTCAGCTAATTTTTTATTTCCAATCTAGATGCATCAGTAAACTTTTTAGTATTAATAAAATTTATATTTTTTTTATTTTATTTGCATGAAAGTCTTTCTTTAAAAATACAAAATAAGTTCATTTAATTTTATCATGTCATCTGTTGCCGGGATGTACATCTTTCGGACCCGGGATCTCACATTCATATAACCTAAATTTTACTTTTTATACAATCATGGGTATTAGAGTAGAATGGCGCGACAGTATAAAACTCTATATGTAGTCTCTGAAGCATTTAATCTTGCTTATAAAGCCAAATCTTGTGCCTCGATCACCACCTAATCAGTCGCATTTTCTAATGCAGAACATAAAATTTTGTAATAAATGGTTGTGCCGTTGCCAGAAAAGAAAATGATTCAAATAGATAAAGTCCATGTGTTTTAACTGCAGTCCCTCCCGGTTAGGGCTGTCAATTTGGCTCGCTGTTCGTGAACAGCTCGTGTTCGGCTCGTTAAGCAGCTCGTGTTCGGCTCGTTCGTTAAGCCTAACGAGCCGAACACGAACAAATTTTTAAGCTCGAAATGTAAACGAGCCGAACACGAACAACAGTTTGTTCGCTCGTGTTCGGCTCGAAATGGCTCGAAAAAAAATTATACAACTCTTTTTATAACAATATATTACATATATTATTTATATAATAATATATTATATATATTTATGTCTAAGTTTAAATCATAACACCTCATGTGGCAATGTGGTTAAGGTCTTCTTTTGTATAGATTTGATCCAGGTTCGAACCCCACACTTTACATCTATTTTTCTCAATTTTAGTTAACGAGCCAATTTCGAGCCGAACACGAGCCGAACACGAACACGAATATTTAAATCGAGCCGAACACGAACACACTGTTCACGAGCCGATTTCGAACACGAGCCGATTTCGAACACGAGCTATTTCGAACGAGTCGAACACGAGCCAAGCCTGAGCTCGCCCAAGCTCGGCTCGTTTACAGCCCTACTCCCGGTACATAAAAAACAAAGATAGAAATTGGCGCATGTGTGTCGATAGTCGAGCCAGTGAGAAAACTACGGTTAAATACAGTTTCCCCATGTCAAGGTTGGAAGATGTGTTGGTTAAGCTCATCGGAGCTAAGCTCTATTCTAAATTGGACTTCTGGAGTGGCTACCATCAAACATGGATCCAACTTGGAGACGTATGGAATGCAGCTTTTAAAAACAGACAAGGGGCTGTATGAATGAAAGATTATGCCCTTCAGTTTCTCAAATGCCTTGAACACATTTTTGGTGTGTTTTCTGTGGTTTGATTTGATTGTGAATTGATCAGATTTGATTTTTTACGTTCGCAACGTAATCTATTATACAATTGAAATTACATAATCTTACTCTTTTCATTAATATTTAAGATGTGTAGATTACAATAATTATGTATACTTATGTTATTAAAATAGGGGTTTTGGGATAATAATTAGTTGGATTTCAGTGATTAGATGATAGCAACTTGGTTGTTCGAATCATGTAACTCTAGCTCGGAGATAATAATAGTTAACAACAATTATATTATAGTAAAGGTTGTTGGTAATTTCTTATGATCAATAACTTCTAGCTCTCTTCATAACTAAATGATTTAGTTCTTAGCTTGCTCTTTCTTTCTATGAAGAAAAAGGGTTTTTTGAATAATTTTTAGAAGGACATTTAATTAAATTGGCCAAAATCCCTTAACATTTTAATCGGACGACGTGTATAAATAAATGCCCATTCTTGATATTAAATGAATCTGATATTGAAAAGAACTTGAAGATCTAGAGAATTGTGAAGTCATGTTTGGCTATGGATGCCAAGAATAATCATCTGCATTCACCATTACATGATTGTAGTCGCCCAACTATGATCGTTCAAACACTATCTTCTGATCGGCGATCGCTGCCCTATCGATGACATTGGCTATCTCATGATTACCGTCATCACAGTTTTTCTTACTTCTAATGAATTTTTCACTACATTGAAAGGATGTTAAGTCAACATTATATTTTGTAGTCTCTGTCTTCTCTAATTTAAACAAAGGGTAAATTTTTGTTATATTTGTTTATATTTTATGGAGAAAATATGTGACTTTTTTCCATTCCAAAATATTTTTTTTTATTGTAAGCTTTTGTATTTTATAGAAGCTTTTGTTTTGCATGTAAGATTAAAATATATTTAATTATGAAATATGTTTTTAAAGATATTCAAAATATTTTTTTTATAGATTTTGAGTATTTTTAAAAATTAAAAAACAAAACATATGTTAAAATTTTATTACTCAAATATGTTTATGAGAAAAATAAAAATAAAAATAAAAGTAAAGTATTATAGTGATCACAAGTAAGCCCACAAGTCATGTATTTAAATATCTAACACTTAAATTTAATTTTTTATATTTATACCGTAT